>SAXG01000075.1:0-209105 GCA_012932865.1 Amylostereum areolatum
CGCGGGATCAATGGGACCCACGATTGGCTTGAAACGCGGCCGAGTTTGCATTGGAGAGCCAGGTAGGACGTATGGTAAGTAGCCGTTAGCACCTGCCATTGAGGTAGGTAAGAGTGAACATACCTTAAGATTCACCTGACGCTGGAATTTGCGTTGGGTTCATCTTTGCCAGTTCACGTCAACTCTCCCGTCGTCATCTTCAATTTGGTCGAAATCATCTTCAGAGAGCGGCGAGAGGCCGTTTCGTCATAATCGTCGTTTTCGTCCTACAACAAAGTCCATGAATCAGCAACTCGGAACCAAATCGAATGTACACCTCAATCATGGCACACTGTGTGACCGACCGCGAGGTAACCGCCTTCGCCTTGCCTTTTGTGCCGTCCACGTAGACTTCAGGGCAACGGGCGGAAGCTCGTCCTCTTGAAGAACAAGTGAGGAGCGCGCGCTAAAGAAAGTGGAACGACGATGTCAGCCCGGGGAACGCATGCCATTGAACGCGAACGACACTCTCAGCTGTTTCACCTTCCCTCCATTCCTAACACCTTTCCCCACCCCATTTCTTTCTTTTCGCCCAAGACTCCACTACTTCCGAGTTTTCGACTCTTCGAACGGGCCATGGCGAACACCTTTCCCCCCCTTTTTTCTGCCCGAAGCAAACGAGGGAAGTGTGGAGTTGGAAGACACAAAACCAAGCCAGAATACAACGTACCGGCAGGTACCAGGCTCGGACTCCGCAATTATCTATTTCGCACGGCCAACACGAGCCAGTGGGACAAAAAAACTGGTAAGTTGTCAGTTACTTGACGGGAAAAGCTATTGACATACAATCTACAGGATCTTGCTCTCGCTGTAATTGTGCTGCAGCGGAGCCTTCGACGCTTGGTGCGAGCGCGAGTAGCAGCAGCCTTCTGCCGCTGGGAGAGCGCCGCGGCTGGCAGTCCCAGAGGCTGACGAAGTATTGCGCCGCGACGTGCAAACATTCGCGACTGGTAGCTCATGCCGTTGACGGTGGGGAACGGAAAAGAAAAAGGGGAGAAGGAAAGAGGGAAGAAGAAGAGAGCGAGGATGCTGTCAACACGCGAGGTTAGTGTTCGATTATAAGAAGTCCTGCACTATTTGCTGACATGACCGTAGGTTTCGTAATAGTGCGGACTCGGAGCGCGAGCGTTCTCACATCTGGTGGTGTCTTGGTGAGTTTTAGACGGAATTGGTGAATTTGGCGGTGACTTCCTCCGCGCACAGTGAAATTGGATATAGCGCACCTTCCTCCTCCACATCACAGCCTCCAACGCACGCTGTTCTCATGGCGTATCAGCTGCCCACGGCCAAGGCTTCTGTAGTGTGCAACGGATGCAACAAAAGCTTCTCGCCGCTGGGCGTACGAACCACTGGAGAAACTGCGCCGGGAGAATGCAAAGCTGCTCACACGGCGTACCAGGCGCTCTCAAGAAGCCTTTCCCCGGTCTCGTAGCACCGCCGAATCATCAAGTTGCGGAGGGCATGTCAGCAGGAACACCAGCGTCGGGCAGATACTTTTCGGAAAGTACACACACATGCTGAACTCGGACTCGACGATCCAGCTGGCACCACTCCCGACGATCCTCGTGCAACTCAGGACATTGACAATGTTTTTCGGCTCCTATGTCGGTCTCTGACAGGGATCAGCAACCACGGAAGAAGATGAAGCGGATGAAGAGGAGGATGTGCGCAACTTTGAGGAGCTCGGACGCATCTTGGAGCGTAATCAACCCGAATGCACCCAATCGGCGCCAGGAGAACTGCCTGAGACGAACTAGTGGCTCCGCAAGATACTTCTGGCCGCCTCTTTACACCCGAAGAACGACAAAGTGTGAAGGAAAGCTCTGGGTGCACCGACGACTCGTGCCGTTCCCGAGCGAGAGCGCTGGCACACCTCTCACTTCAGAGGCATCCCCGTCGCAGTACGACACACTGCGTTCGCATTTGGAATCGGGAACACGGGAAACATCTGGGCACCGTTCAAGTCGAAACTCGACTGGTCCATGGCTTACTGGGCAAAACACGTGGGCCAACCATCAACCGCGGTGTCTGAGCTCCTCCAGAGGACGAGGTATGCATTCAATTGATCACGCGTCAAGTTCAATGCTCATTTCCTCTCTTTTACTTAGCTTGCCGAGAAACTGACCTCTCGTTCCGCTCGTCGGCTCAGCTCAACAAGATCACGACGAACAACTGCCTGGTCGGCCGAAGTTCATGATGGAGGAGATCCAGGTCGGCGGCGAGAACTTTGAGGTGTACTTTCGCGATATTGTTCTCGCCATCCGCGCGCTGTACAGCGACCCTGAATTTGCACAACACCTGATCATGGTCCCGGAGCGCCACTACCAAGATGCCGACATGACGATTCGGATGTACGATGAGATGAACACGGGCATTGGTGGTGGAACGTGCAGGTGCGTGCATCATCTTCTAAGGTTCCCTCCTCCGACCTAACATGAATTTTCTCTTCCGCAGACAAGCATCGAGGCAAACACTCCTCTCCCTGGCGCAACAATCATCCCCCTCATCATATCATCGGACAAGACGCAGCTCACGCTCTTTCGCGGGAAGACAGCATACCCGGTCTACATGACAATCGGAAACATCCCGAAGGACATCCGTCGCAAGCCCTCCCGTCGAGCGCAAGTCCTCATTGGCTACCTACCCACAGCAAAGCTGGACCACATCTCCAACAAGGCTGCCCGACGCCGTGCAACCGGCAACGTTTTCCATGAGTGCATGCGTCGGATTCTCGCACCCATCAAGGACATCGGAGAAACCGGAATCGCCATGGTCAGCGGTGATGGTGTTTGGCGTCGCTGTCATCCCATCTATGCTATATTCGTTGGGGATTATCCGGAGCAGGTTCTTGTGACGGTGACACTCTATGGTGACTGTCCAAGATGTCCGATTCCGCACGCTCTTCTCGGAGAGTACGATGATGACACGGACCTCGATTTCCGTGATGCGGACGATGCATTGGACGTCTTTGAACTGGCCGATGGTGATCCCACAACCTACCACGCTGCATGTCGTGAGGCGCGCCTCCGCCCTATCTTCCATCCGTTCTGGGAAGATTTGCCCTATGTAAACATCTTTGCCTCATGCACACCCGATATCCTCCACCAGATGTATCAAGGAGTCATCAAGCATGTCATTGCATGGATTTCGGACCCGCAAGCATTCGGGCCTGATGAAATTGATGCCCGTTGTCGTCGGATGCCACCAAACCACCATGCTCGCCTCTTCACACATGGGATCAGCTCGCTTGTCCGAGTGTCGGGTACAGAGCACAAGCACATCGCGCGCATTCTCCTCGGTCTGATTGCAGATCTTCCTCTCCCAGATGGCCGCAGTCCTGCCCGCCTCATCCGCGCTGTTCGAGGAATTCTCGACTTCCTCTACCTTGCCCAATATCCATCCCATACAGATGAAACCCTTGCGCAGATGGACGATGCTCTTCGACGCTTCCACGGCAATAAATCGATCTTCATCGATCTCGGAATCCGGCTGGATTTCAACCTTCCGAAAGTTCATGGTGCACGGCACTACTCGCCAAGCATCGTGCTCTTCGGTACAACAGATAATGGCAACACGGAGCAATCGGAACGCCTGCACATCGACTTTGCGAAAGACGCGTACAGGGCTACCAACCGAAAAGATGAATATCCACAAATGACGGCATGGCTCGAACGTCGCGAGAAGGTCAACGCGCATGCGGCGTTCATTCAGTGGCGCTCTTCGGGGCACCCTCCTATCACTTCGGAACGGACGCCAGAGGTGCACCTTCACATGCACACCCAGATGACGAAACATCCAACACTCCCTGCCGTCTCGTTCGATCGACTCCATGAACTGTACGGCGCCGTTGACTTTTCCGATGCACTTGCAGCATTCATTGTCAAGTGTAACTACCCAGATCTCGGTCCTGGGCCCGCGCGTCACGAAGCTGATAATACACTCATCCCGACCAGACCTATCGCCGTGTATCACAAGATTAAGCTCTGGAATCACGACGCTCTGCAACGCGAGGACGGAAAAGACGAGCAAGATGCTGTCCATGTTCGCCCTCAGCGGCGGGACACCCGTGGACGTATCGTTCCCGGTCGGTTTGACACCGTGTTGGTTAAATCGGGAGCTGGAGGTGCTCGCGGCGTAGCAGGTGAGCTTTGCTGCTCGTCTGAGATTTCACCGCTGACCGGTCATGACCAAGGCTACCGCGTCGCACAAGTGCGCGTGGTCTTCCGACTATCTGCCAAGACGGCCGACACCGTCTACCTACCCACACGTCCGACACCCCCACAACACCTTGCCTACATCGAGTGGTTCACGCCGTTCGCAAAGGAACCAGAAGATGACACACAGATGTACCGCGTGTCTCGTTCCGTGCACAATGGGCGACGCGATGCCGAAATCATCCCTATCGAAGACATCCAACGGAGTGTCCAGCTCTTCCCGCGTTTCGGTGCGACCGCTCCCCGTCATTGGACGAGCTATAATGTCCTTGAGGAGTGTACGAAATTCCGTGTCAGCTCATTCCTCGATCACCATACATACAGGACCGTATTTTAGCCCGAGAATCCGTACAATGACAATGTGTGTAACCTCTAAAAACCTCGGACTTGACTTAGACACCTTTTGACGCACTAGACCGCCTTAGAGGGCACCATCTAAACGGCACGCTAATTAGAGGACCTTGGCGCGGCATTTGCGGGAGAGGCTTTCCCTGATGTCACCCATCCCAATTTCACGAACGCCTCCAAGTGGCGCTGTTTCACAAGACAAAGCGCAGTACAATCAATCCTCGCGAGGGGTGCGGCAACGCTCGGTCTGGCGGCGCTGCTAGCGGAGAAGACCGATGGAAACATCAAGTATTTCGCGGGAATTAGCGAGTTGTGCCTCGAACAGGTTCCTGATTTCGTGGCGGAAAAGCAAGGGAACGCACCATTCGTCAATCCGCTGAAAGCACTGTCAGCCTGGGCGTCGACCAGAAAATGTGTCCAAATCTTCTGCGACCAACGGAAACTGTACGATGCCATGTGTAACATGTGTGCGAAACCAGAAGAAAGGGATAGGGTTGTACTTGGAAGTCCCTTCAGGTTGTTGGAATTAAACCGGGGCACTGGGGGTGAGGAGGAAGGCGTCGTTTAGCATGTGGCGCCTATCGTATAATTTGTTTTCGTTAGAAGCAACGGCAGGATTTACACAATGAGAATCGAGGCATGGAGATCTGAAGACATCATTAGACGCCTCCTGACCCGGCTTACCGAGGCGATGGTGAGGATCGATCGTACATTCAGTTTTATACATCGCGCACCGTGATTGCCTAGGCAATTGTCAGTGGCACGTCGTGAGCGCCTCCGCCTCCATTTTCAGTTTAAGGGTTTTGTCCTATGACACCGATCCATCTTCCTACGCCTTGACGTTATCTGATCAGCCCGTCAGTGCGTCTACCACAAACCACCAGCCCCAAAAAAATTGGTGGAGTACTTACGGCCTCATCACCCGCGGTATGTATTTCGAGGCGGCCAGAATGCGGCCACGATAGGACCCGTCCGCCGCAGGTAATTCAGTTGCGGGCTGTCGTGTTGTAGGAGCTTATATATATGAATGGCCGTCGCGGTGGCACAGGAAGAAGGCCGGACTAACGTCTGGATCTGAGGATCTGCGGCCGCGCATTCGAAAAAAAGGAAATGAAACGCACAGGCGCAAACATCAGAACCCCTGGCCAGTCCATATCTTCCGAGTTCTATCATTCGACGTCGAGCTTGTTCCTAGTTTTGTTCGCAAGCCCAAAGAAGGGAAGACCCCACGTTCTCGGCGCGTTTGAAGCTCGGTCGGAGAAGAAGCGTCACAATATGAGCCCGATGCGCAAAGATCGGGAAGGGACACTGGCACTGAGAAGATCCCTGATCCTCGGGGAGATTTTCGGTTCTTCATTCTATTTGTGACTTAGTCGGTTTAGTGATTGACGGCGATCGGTCGCGTTCCCATAGAGGAGCTGTCTTGATGCGGGCTGTTGGGACTTCGCGGACCATGGTGGTTGGAGAAGACAAGAGACGCGCGTTGGGCGCCGCGCGCGCGTCAAGTCGGATTCCTGGCCCTCGCTTTCGTACCTGCGTGTGACACTCAAGTGGCACCGGTACAAATACAACTTAATACTGTACCATAGTGACAGACGCAAAAAAGAAGATATATGATAAGACACTCGTCGACTAGAACGCGAGGAACAGAGTGATGACACAACCCGCAGAAGCGTAACCACAAGCAGAAGATTTGAATGAACATGAACGGACGAGATAGCGTACACTAGATCATGCCATCTCGCCAACGCGATCCAGATCCCGAACCCTTGTGGGCTCCCAGAGGCTCCCAGGGGCTCCCCCTCGTTGTTGACTATGACGACCGCACGACGACCCAGGCTCTGTACCACACGGGCCCACATTCCCCGCATCTGCACCCCCACAGCGAGTTGTTCCTAGTCTCCCTCTACTCGCGATGACAGATCCGTCGACCCACCTCCCTCCACCCTGCCATCCCCACCATCCAGTAGTCCCAACTCCACGCTACCTCCGCCACCCGCCACCCCCCCTCCGCCAAAACAGCGCCATATTCCGCCGCACGATCATCGCCGTCACCCCGGGATGGCCATCGTAGAACTTCCCAAACACGGAGCGGCGCGGACGCGTGCTTTCGGGTATGTCTTGTTCCCCCGATGTGGTTTTAGCAGGGCACGAGGAAGACATCGACGAGAGAGGAAGTGACGGAAGGCTTGACGGTGACCCTTGCTTAACTAAGTCCGTCGAACGCGCTAATCTCGACGGGCTCTTCGGTGATGACCAGCGGCTCGAGTATACTTAGGGGGAGGAGCATTGGTGTCCTGGCCATGAGAAGGTGATGATTCTGAGGAAGGAGACGATGGATCGATGGCGTCGGGATGCTCGAGCTCGTGGCTGGGTGAGTCACGAATATTTGCCTTCGCTGTCGAGTTGGTAGACGATGATGCGAGGACGTGAGAAGAAGTCTGATGAACTTGCTCTTCCAGAGGAGTCTCTCCAGCGGTGGCGACCTGCGGCTTGAGCCTAGGAGACGATGTGGTCGGGTACTGTCCATGGGAAGAGCTCAAAGAGGCGGAAGATGCGAACGCGCCGTCGGGGATGCATGACTCATGGCTGGACGAGTCGCGGACATCAGCCTTACCCGTTGGTTTCATGGACGTTATGGGAGATGGTGGGAAAGGAAGGACAGGAGAGACACGATGATGAAGGTTATCGTCCGCAGGATTCTCGCCAGTGGCCCCCTCGTCCTCGCCAGGGAACTCGACCTCGGGAAGATCACTGCATCGCGTCGACAATCCCCCGCTTCTCCGCGTCGTACTTCGAACGTTCCACCAGATCAGGCGGCGCCGACGCGACCGCGAACATGTCCTCCTCCTCCGCCTTTTGACTCGGAAAGAGCACCAGCTGCGTTTGCACGAACGTCTTGAGGTCGTCGATGTCCCTGAAGCTCGGGTCGTCCGCCGCATCCGCAACGAGCTCATCTGCGATGATCTGCAACGGGCTGTCCTTGGGGATATGCACGTTCTTCCCGTACCCGACGATGCTCGTCACGAAGGGCTGGGATGACGACGTTGAGCCGATTGCGAACGCGAAAGAGCTCGCGCACGGCATCGTGGGTCGCGGGAGAGAATGCCGCCGACGACTCCGCTATACTCGTCTCGACCGTCTTCAGATGTCCGTGGTAGCAACGGAGGAGGAGCCCGAGGCCGAAGAGGTGCGCCGTGCAATTCCACGCAGCGGTCCGCATGCCCGTGGCGTTTTCGCCAAGCGGCCAAACTCCCATATCAGCACCACGTCCTCGAGCGCGGGGTAGAGCCAACGCTCGACGATCCCCGTTCAGAAGGGGTCCAATGGCTGCGAGCTCCCCGCGAGCCTAGTGAGGAGTAGCAGGACGCGCAAGCACGACTCGGCCCGCGCCATTTGCCAGGGAGGGATGGGGCCGGACTTGACCCTCCCTGCGCACACCCGCAACACCCGTGGAGCTTCGTGCCCGACCATCGCCCCGTCGAACAGCAGCGTCTGCACCACGGCAGTGGCCTCCTCGACCCAGCCCCTTCTTCTGCACAGGTCGCACCACGTCCGGAAGGGCGCCGAAGAGCGCCTCGAGGTTCGCGGACGTGAGGTCGTGGTCGTTCGGCCAGGCGTCCATCGTCCATCGTCCATTGGATAATATCCTTGTCCATTTTGAGCCCACTCGCGGGATTGTTCTGTAACAGAGCTTCTTCCGTCATAGCCCCGACACCGCCGGACTTGTATCCTAGCGTGGGATGAAGGTGAGGAGTCCATATGCGAGACTGGCGAGGATGGCCACAGCCAGGTTGACGTAGGCCACGACATTGTGGACCGTAAATGCGGATATGACAAGGCCGACAATGAAGAGAAGGACGGCGAAATGAAGGAGGAGCCTGAGGGGCATGCAGCCCACCAGAACGTCTGCGCCAAATATGTCCACACCACGGGAGAAATACGTCCGAACGCGGGCGCGTTGGTTGAGAGAGGCATGTCGCTCGGTGCTCTGGAGGTAAGAGCGCGACCGTGGTTAGACGAGCGTGGCGGCCAGAGCGCAGGTGAGGGAGAAGAGGAGGCAGTTGATCCAGAGGCAGTTGATTCAGAGGAAAACGGCGACGGATGTGGATGCTCCGATGGGTACGGTGGCGCCTACGTTGGCCGCGGATGTGTTTCCGAGGACGGCCACGACTCGTACGAGGATCGGAGGTCAGCGGAGACTTGCGTGTTGTCAAGCTGAAGTCTCGACGATAAACGTCGTCACAACAGCAGAGAAAAGACCAGCCTGTCGTGATGTCAGTCTCAACACGTCTATGAGAAGAAGGCAGAGAGGAAACCGTACGAAGATGAGGATACCGTCCATATCTCCCTTCCATCTTTCCACGAGATCCCTGTCGAGCTTGCTCGAGATACGATGACCATATGTTCGCTGCACGCGTCAACTGAGATTCATCTGTGCGGTTCACAGGACAGAAGTCAGACAAGTCGATAGGTAAAGCAAGAAACGACGGACCGCTGGGGTTTTGCTTGAGGGGAAGCTTGAGATTCTTCACCCAGTCTCGGTCAACACGAAGGGGCCGTCGGATGCTACGCTTCCATCAAAAAGCGGCACGTATTCTTGATGCTGGAAGATGGCGGACTATGGTGATGAGAGACAACAACGAGCCATATTTACGGAGGGTAGGAAGATAAGTATGTCAGAGTCGAGTCGGAAGCACACACCCGCCGACTTTTTGCTTTTCCACGCTTCCATCTACCCGCCACTGTCGGGACTCGCGACTCGACAAAGGTCCGTCAAGCAGAAGAGAGATCAAGATGTATAGGTGTGCCGGGCTTATCAAATTAAGAAACGACCATATAATATATGATTATATCATAGGTTCAAAATCGAGACGCTCATGCGCTCATGAGTCTGAAGTCGTAGTCTATCGTGGAATCGAGCAACAAAAGAAGAGCCCCCGGTGGGACTCGAACCCACAGCCTCCAGATCACGTCAAGCGTAGAAGTCTGACGTCATAACCATTAGACAACGAGGGCTTCCTGCGAGGTATTTTTGAGAACACCATCATACGCAGGGCTGTTATCCCCGCCATCCTTGGCGCGTTGTTTCGGGGCATTGACATTCGTTATTGATCGTTCATTATATATATGTGATATACTACAGTGCGGGAGGTCAAGATATTGTGCTAAAAGAGGGAGAGAGATGGAGAGATTTGATCCAGATAAATAAGATGTGAGCGCGGTCATAAACACAGGGCAAGCAACAAAGCAAGTCGCAGAGCATCCCAAACACCAGCGAGCCAAAATAGATCCGAGCGCGAGACGAGGAGCGGAAGCAGAAACCAGCAGAGGTCATTTCTTCCCCATTGCGCGCAGCTGCTGCCGCAGCATTCCGTTCTCCGTCTGCACGTTGTTGAGCTCCTCCAACAGCGCGATGCGCTGCCCCTCCTGAGTCTCCCCAGCCCCGCGTATCTCCTCGCGCTCCCGCGTCGCCACCGCGAGCTCCTCCCCGAGCGCCAGCACCCGCCCTGACAGCGACGCGTTGGCCTCGGTCAGCTCGCGGAGCGTTTCTGCCTGCTCCGCCGCGGACATCTCCAGCTCCTGCTTCTCCGTAAGCACGCGCTCCAGCACCTCGTCCTGCTGGCGAACATCCTGTTGCCTGCGATGGCCGTTAGTAACATGCTACCTAGGCGAAGGACGTCACGCTTACAAGGTGGCGAGCTGAACCTTGAGATCGGCGTCCCGCTTCTCGAGCGCCTCCACCTGCCTCTGGTACGTCTGCAGCGCGCCGTTGCTGTCCCCGGCAAGTTTCTGCGCGCGCTCCGCGTTTTTCTTGAGCAAGTCGTGCGCCTGCGCGAACCGGATGAGACGTTCGATCAACGCCCGGTCGTCCTGGATGAGCGCCTGCACCCGCGTCGCGAACGCCTCGACGCTGAACAGGCGCTCCTTGGTGGTCCCGTCGGGGGAGGCCGCCGGGGACGCGGATGGTACTTTCGGTGAATAAAGGCCCTTGAGCGAGCGAACGTCCATCTCGCTGATGCTTGGGCTGGCTGGACCGCGAGTGACGCCAGGCGAGCCGGTGCGGAAGGGACGTGTGGCACCGCTGAACTTGGTGGCGCGGGACTCGGGTGAGGGCAGACTGGCCCATAGCGGTTGCAGGAGGGAGATGATCCTCTCGGCATCCGTGGCGAATACCAACGGCGTGGACGGGTTCTTTTCCGACGGCGCAAGGGACCCGTCCTAAGGAGGCCGGATAAGCTAGACTGACGAGGTGGCAGCACGGTACAGCATACCTCGATCTTCGACTCTAGCGCGTTGAGCTCCGCACGGGCAGCGTCCAGTTGAGATATCAGAGACTCGGACTTCTCCACCTCGAGGGCAAGCTTGGCTTCCAGGGCTTTCTTCTCCTCTGCAGCGCCTGCCGATCCTGTTGAGGAAGCGAGCGCCTTGTCCAGCGCGTCCGCGTAAGTCGCCAGGCTATTCTCCCTGGAGAAAAGCGGGACAGAGTGCCTCTGGACGAGTTCCCGAAGTTGCTCGCGCGCGACGTCGACTTCGTCCCTGGCCCGTTCCATGATCTCTTCGCGGTCCATGTCCATGTTCGCCCGCTCGACGGTCCACGCGTTCTTCTCCTCTTCCCACTGCGCCCGCTCCTCCTCGAAAGCGCTTTTCTCCTTGGCGCGTGCGCGCCGCTCTTCTGCCAGCTCCTGCTGGAGTTGGTCCGAGTCGCCCTTGCCGACAGCCGCGATCCCGAGCTCCTGCTCCCAGCGTTCCCGCTCCTGCTCCCAGGACTCCCGCTCCCGCTCCAGCTCGCCCTTCTCGGCCTCCAGCGTCTTCACCCGCGCCTCGAGCTCGTCCATGTCCGCGTCCAGCCGCTCCTTCTCCTCCTCGTACGCCGCTCGATCTTGCTCCCAGCGCTCCTTGTCCTCGTCCGCCATCGCGAGCTCCTGCTCCCACCGCGTCTTCTCCGCCTCCCACCGCTCCGCCTCCGCCCTCGACGTGTCCAGCTCCGCCCTGAGCCCCTCCAGCTCCCGGTCCTTGCCCGCCAGACGCTCCTCCAGCTCCGCGACCTCCTTCTGCGACATCGGCGCCCGCGCCCGCTTCGGCACGAGCGCGCCCTCGTGGCCCGCGAACAGGTGCGGCCCGTCGAACCGGCGCGAGGGCGCGTTCGTGCTCATGCTCGTCACGCTCGACGTCGGGCTGAGCATCCCCCCGCTCGGCGTGCTCCACCCCGTGCCCGTGCCCGCGTCCGTCTCGGTCGTGCTCCCGCTCCCGACCGACCCCGCGGTCTTGCGCTCGAGTTCCTTGACCGCGATGCCCAGCACGCCCGCCTGGTGCTCGACGATCCGCCGCCCGATGTCGTTCGCGCGCTCCTTCAGCCGCCAGAGCTCGCGCTGGGCCGCGTCCACGCGCCGGTTCGCGGCCTCCACGGCCTCGGACGAGCGCTTGGCGACGCGGGAGGAGGCCGGGGAGGGCGACGAGTTGAGCTTTTCGAGGTGGAGCGCGGCGTCGCGCATTTTGAGTTCGCGGGTGTGGGTGCGCTCGGCCGCTGTGAGGCGGGAGAGGAGAAGGGTGTGTTCCTGGTGATCAAGGTGGACGTCAGGAAACAAAGCGAGAGGAGATTTCGAGGAACCCGATGAGGCGAAAGTGTGCGGCCACGGAGACGTCGTCCGCGGCGGAAACGGAAATGACCATCTACCACGTATCATCGCAGAAGCGGAAAGAAACGCACCTTCTTTAGATCCTCGAGCTCCTCCGAGTTGAGGATCGCATATCCGCGACTGTCCACAACGGCCTCGCTCGAGAGCAAGCTCATGAGGAGCTCGTCCCTGGTGCTCGCGAACCCACTGGCAGATCCCCTCTTCGACGACGACGCCAAATCCCCGTTCATTTTCCTGGGGGACGAGGGGCCCGCCACAGGCGACGAGAGCGTCTCCGACGCCGGCCTCGACACCGAGCCCCCGTTCGCGTGCCCGTTCGTGTGTGACGGAGGCGGCTTGCGATCTTTACGTATGAACAGCCCCGGGGTCGGCGGCTGGCTCGCGCTGTCCTTCGAGGCGGTCGAGTACTCCGAGTTGGCGGAGTAGGGCTTCGTGGGGCTCGGCGAGCGGCTGCCCGACCCCGATCCGAAGGAAAAGTTGAGCGGGGGGATGGAGGAGAGGGGAGTTGTAGGTGGGAGTTGGGGCGGGGACGAGGACGACGAGGGTCCGCCGAGAAACCGTCGGACGCCGTTCATGGTGATCTCTGTGTCACTGTCGAGGACAGGGGAGTGGATAATGAGCGCACGTTGTGGTCGCTGTCGTGGTCGTTGTCGGCGATGGTGGGAAGATGCAAGCGCGCTTGCACGGCGCTGATTGGTTCGGGCGCTTGTGCATACGCAGGCTCCGTAAGGGACTCCCGTTGTTACCAACTCGTGCAGAGTTGGGAGCCTTCTTATTCAGTTCGGTGTGTATGTGAATAATAATGAACAACTATGGATAGAGTATGAAAGATGATGTATATGTAGATCCCCTCCGGAATGGCTGCACGACGACGGGGTACCAGGACTCAGAGTACAGTATCCCTACATCCATCTGCTTGAAATCGACGATTTGGGCGGATGATGCATGTAATTTTATGTGGGTGCCTGTCTTAGTGCTAGACGTGTACGATTTGCAGTCAGTTCAACGGCGTCGCAATGATGACGGGAACGCGCACCTGACTTGCGGTCGCGTACGACAGAGTGGAACTTCACCAATGAGACATGATCCTCGATTAGGGCTTCCATGGGCATGCCAAATGGCACGAGTGGGCCTTGAACAGTACTCGCGTGGTACGTGTGCGCGCCCAAAGGCGCCAAGACTTCGAGCTTAACCAGACGGTGGAGCTCGCGCGCAAGGGTGTCGTATACGTGCGACCAAAGCCGTCCGCGGGGATTTGCGATCGAGCAGTAGGCGAGCCCGAGGGAGGTGAGCGTGTCCCGATGTCGAAGCACGAACGCCTCCGCACCGGACTCCGTGCAAAAGTGGATCCTACCGATGCTCAAGTTCTTCAAGTTCGGCAAGGTCAACTCGTCGAGGTTGAGTGGGGGGTGGCGTCCCACGTGTAGGTTGCTGTGGATCGTCAAGGACCGAAGGGTGGATGCCGAGGGTCGGATGATGGCCAAGACATCCTTACACCAGAATTCTCCGACTGGGAGGTGGGCGTAAAATCGGGTTTCGTCCGCGAGGGTGGTGAACGAGAGCGAGGTCAGACGGGAGACAAGGGTTTTGAAAACGTCGGCTCGGTACATGTGGTCGTGCCGCGCGATGAGACCTGTGATTTTAAGTGACCGGGGGAGATTCGAGGCCTCAAAAGACGAATTTGCCATGGAGGACAGGATCATCAATTGGACGAGGAGGTCGGGCGAGGGAATTTCGTGGGTGATATGGTATCTTTCGACGTATTCGGGGCGGAAGTGAAGAACAACATCGCGAAGAGACGGGAGTTCTCCTAGGAGAAGGAATGCAGATCCAAGGACTTTCCTGACCTTAGCGTGGTCACTCGCTGAGTAGGGCAGGTGAAATTTCGGTTCAACAAGGCGACAACAAGGAAGAGGAAGAAGTACGCACTCCATTCAGTACTGTGCTGATAGATCACTTTTTTCACGTAGGCCGCGACATTGGGAGACTTCATGAGGTTGTAAAGGTTTCTGCCACTTGTTAGCGTGTTGGTCGCGAGGAGGGTCGCGAACGCCCGAGGAGATGCCAAACGGCATAGAGCCCTGCTTGTTCCCCGGAACTTGACAAGGTCGGCGGCGGAAAAATCGTGGATGATCTGGTCCCATGTTTCTGCGGGAAGAAGAGGAAAGGACATGTCGTCGAGGATGTGCAGAGACTAACGTCGGGTTCGACCTTCGCAACGTGGCCCGTCGGCAGCCTCGACAGAGAAAAGAGGCTCAGCGATGTGTTCAACTTGAAATTGAATCGGCCGGAAGGCCGCGCAGGACTCGTTCCCGCGGTCACGCGGGTTTTTCCGTCCCCTCCTCCGGTCTCCGTTCATCTCGTTCTTGTCTTCGGCGTCGGCGGCGACGACGACGACGACTATTTCTTCCAACCCACCACGACATGATCTTCTCTGCACCGTCTTCCCTCTCGTAATACGGCCTCGCTGAGTTCGTTTCGCCTTCAGAAAGTCTGTGAACAGCCCGCACAACCATGTCATTTTCCTTCCAATGGCCCCGCTTCTCCGAGCAGTTCCATGCCGACGCCATCGAGATGCTCAACGCGGCGCTCAACAAGGGCACCAAACCCCCCATCATCGCGGACAAAATCGAAGTCGTCGAGCTCGAGATGGGGACGCAGGTACGCACGGGTCGTTTATGACATCAACGCCCTCTGACCTGAGCCCTGCTACAGCCCCCCGACCTCGAAATTCGCGACATCGGAGACCTCACCATGGACCAATTTAGAGGAATATTTCGACTGACGTACGCTGGCGACGCGCATCTTGTGCTTCGTACCAAAGTTCAGGTCAGTGTCCCCGAGTTCTTGCTATTCGGCGTCTCTGGTGTCAGGAGAAAGGAGGCTCCCGTTCTTTTGGGGGTATCGTTCGTTGAGCGGACGATGGGCCGTAGGGATATAGCCTCTGTCTCTGGGACGAATCTACCATCTTTTTGTCCACGTCTCAACCCGTCGTACTGACCTTATGAACAGGCCAACCCGCTCAACCACAAACAGCCCGATATCCACCTCATGACCGGCTCCCGAGGAATGCTCGCGGCCAAGAAAGCTCTCGTCGTGCCAATGCTCCTTCGGCTATCCCATTTCCGTCTGTCGTCCTACGTCGTCCTCGTCGTCTCCAAGCAAAAAGGCATCACCCTCGTCTTCAAAACCGATCCCCTCCAAAACGTCGACATCAACAGCACCTTCGACTCCATCGCCGTCATCCAGTCCTTTATACAGCGCGAGATCGAGGGCCAGCTCCGTCAAATGTTTAGGGAGGATCTTCCGGGCATCATCCATCGTCTGAGCCAGCAATGGGTCAAGGCCAAGGTCGAGGCGCCCTACCTCAATCAACCCCGTCCGCCGCCACCGCCACCCTCTCCCCGCGCCCGAGATCCCATGTCCATGTCCGCTCCCGACCTCACCACCCTTCCTCGCTATCAGCTACCCCCAGGAATGCACCAGTCCTTCACCCCTGGCATGCCCTTCCCGTATCCCCGTCCACGCGTCTCTTCCACCCCATCTAACGCCGGAACGACCCGCTCACGTCGCACCTCGTCCTCTCTTCGACATGAAACTCCCGCGCCCGCGCCCGAGCCGCCAGAGACCTCCTTCCCAGACATCGAAAATTTCGACCCGACCTACGGCCTTCGTCCAGAAGGCCTCCCTACCAAATCCGTCTTCGGCTCGTTTGGACGGCTGTTTTCCAGCCCTGCGAGGGGCCTGGCGGACCTTGCGGAGGAATCGGGGGAGGAAGAGGACGACGGAGGGTTCAGCGAGGGCACGACGTATGATGCGGTGGACTGGGAGGACACCATTCCGGATTATGCGTCGATGTCATCGGCTGCCGGCGAGGGACCCGACGACCTCGAGTACGAGACCATCCCGGCCGTGGGCGGCGGAACGATCACACGACCCCGAGTGTTCCACTCCCTCTCACAAATCCACCCTCCGACGGGCGTCGCGCTGAGCCCTTCTCGTGCACCATCAGAGGCGTCCACCTCCCGTCTCACCATCTCCACCGCCCTCCGTCGCCCCAGCTCCCTCTACAATCCCTATTTCCCGCCCATGGGAATGTCACCCACCTACATGACGCCCTCCTCCGCGTTCTCCCCCTTCGCCCTCGACGCGCGCCTACGTACCGAAGCTACGCCCCCAACGCCTCCCCTCTACCGCTCGCCTCCACGTCGCACCGTCTCACCCACACCCTCCACCCACACGCACCCTTCCCACTCCAGCTCCCACACGCACTCCCTGCCCACCCCACCATCAAGCGATTCCCCCGCCTCCCCCGTGCGCCACGCCTCAACCTCCTACAACAGCCGGCTCGACACGGCGTTCGCGCCCTGGCCGGCGTCGCCGACGCTGGACCCGACCCCGGACGACCCGAAAATCGTCCTGCGGCCGACGCTCAACAGCTCCATCTCGCAGCTGTCCTCGCTCTCGCACTCGAACCACACCCTCTCGCCGTACACGCGCGTGCCGGAGCACTTCGCCGTCCGCAGCGGCACCGGGGGCGGCGCGGGCGCGCGGGGCGCGCGCGATGCGAAGCCGACGGAGGTCCGCGCGGTCCATGCCAAACGGCGGCGGCTTCATGTGCTCGGGAAGGGCAAAGGCAAAGGCAAAGGCAAGGACAAGGCTGCCCCGATCCACGACGACGAGGCATTACGGCGCACGGGCTCGACGTCGCCTATACCGCCGAGCGAGTTCGACGCGGAGGACATGGACCGGTATTTCCGCGCGCGCGACGAGTCACAGTCGGAGTACGAGCACTCCCCGCTGCGCCATCCGCATCTGCTGCCGCATGCGCGTCCGCCAGATACGTATGGCGTGCCGTCGCCGCCGCCGATACGGAGGAGGCAGTCGTATCGGGATATGTGATTGTGTGGGGAGGGCGGTGTGGATGTCGAGGGGTGGGATCATGGACCTGTGCGATGGGTGGGTGGGGGCAGTACTAGTACTTTATGGCATGTATGTATTCGCGGGTCTCGCGCGCGTTTTTCCTTCCTTTGTTTCTATCACGGTGGTCGGTTCGTGTTGTGGCACCTTACTCGTACACATCTCAGGCTTATACATACTTAGATCGCTTGAATCCGCGCGACGGGGGAGATGGGCCCAGTGTAGCTTGCTCGACGTAAGGAGGGGTACGGCGGGACTTGGGTGGGCATCGAGGATCCCTCCGGCTGTGAAGACGTCAAATGAAGACATTGGTACATGTATGTTAGCGTGGTCAAATCCTTGCGGGCGGGTGCATGAGAATGATATGTGCCCGGCTCTGCCTCAGGTCAACCTTGATCTCACTTGGGTCTGACTAGCTCACATAGTGGAATTCAGTCGACGCGCGTATATTCATCCAAACTGCAGCCTAGTACGACATATCGAAGGGAGCGATATCCTCGAGTGCTCTTACCAGATCCCACTAAGCGATCCGAGTCCAAACAAAAAGAGGCCCCGCGGAAGAGAAGAAATAAAAGAGGCCGAAACACGCAACGACCAGCGAAGCGCGTCCGGCCCTCCTTCAACCATACCGTCGTCGTGACGTCATGAGAGTTGTCGTACAGATTTGGTACAGATCATCAAGATGCGGGATGCGCCTCAGTCGAGGTTGTTGCTCTTGAGCATGGCCATGACGTTGAGAAGGCCGCCGACGGTAAGGTCGCCCGAAACCTGGCGGCTAGAAACGGGACCCATCAGCACGACATAAACGGTACACAAAATCGAGGAAACGAACCCAAGGACGTTGCTCGTGGCCGCGCTCGCCGCGCCAGACGCGAGGCCCCCGGCAACGGCAGCGCCGGCAGCCTTGACGGCGGGCGGGAAACGCGCCTCGACGGATTCGCGGTTCAGGATATCGCCCGTGATCGCGTTGGCAGCGCCAGAGACGACGCCGCCTGCGACGGCAGCACCTGCGGCCTTAACGGCGGGCGGGAAGCGAGCGTCGATCCTGCGTGACGTCAGAACGAAAATCTAGGATTGGAAGGGTCGATGGTACGTACTTTTGGACGGGGGCGGCAAGGGAAGGAGCGATCTGGGAAGCAACGAAGGCGACGGCGAGAACGTTGGCGGTGGACGCGAGCATGATGGTGGTGGTAATGTACTGAAAGACGAGAGGGAACGTGTGGGACGTAAAGAGAAGACGGGGGACGTGAGGATTAGAGGTTGGACGTGAAATGAAAGAAGGATTGAACGAAGGTTGAAGAACGCGAGGTTACCAGCACCTGCAGAAGGACGAAAGAGATTAAGTGGCGAAGATTGAAGTTTCGGGGCGTCCACAGACGGGTTTTTATAGGCGAAGGTAGGCACGCGGCGGTGTTGATAAATTTGGGGGTCGGAGAGGACATCATAGGATCAACTTGCGAGCTCCAAGGGTTTGCTCACCGGTCCTGACGCCAAAGAAAGCACCATGCTGGGCCACGCAATTCGAGACACGATGAGTGATGCCGTGCTGCGGTAGGGTAAGCTGCCTGTGCGAATCACACCGAACGTACTCGCAGGTGATCCATTCCAGGTAGGCTCACGATAAAGCACGGCGAACCGGCCAGATGGGAAAAGCTCGGCGCTGTCTAGACTCAAGTCATATTAGCCATGGTCGTCCACGTTGACGATCAGGTGGAGAGCCCTGTCGAATACAATGAGTTTCAACCGTCGTGTATGCTGAATAGCATGTTTCTTATTCACTAACCGTAAGGCCCCGCAAGTAGGATGAGCAAGACAAGCCGGCGGTCGACGGTGTTCCCGAACGACCAGCCGCTAGCAGTAATTCCAACGTGATGATACACCACAACATGCCCCACCCAGCTCCACGAACTCAATACTGTGCTCCACCCGATGGTCAGGTTGTACCGAAACGACCCACCGTCAATATTGTCGCATCAGGAGTTCAAGTTCGCGAAACGCGCTGGCATTGGCACATCAGTCTAGTAGAACAGCCCAGGGCTGATTACACGAAGATCTTCATGGCGCTTGAGGAGCATCTCCAGGGTGGTTCGGTGGTAGAAAAAAAATGGGGGACAGAAGGATCGTCAGATGAGAACAGGTTGAGGAAGAGCTGAGCGCTGAGTCGGAGGCGCCGAACAGACTGAGATCCTCGGCGAGGTGCCGTCCCGGCAAATTCCGAGCTCATGCAACTCGTCGAACTATCTCGACTCTCGAGCTTGGCCTTGATTTGATGGAACAGATCCTCGAAAATCAGACATTCTGCAGGCGAATTTTCTCTGAAAGACAATCGCATGTATCGTATGTACTGAAGAAAGGGATGTTGCTGCTATAATGGCGAGTTGAGATGAGGTTGAGAGATTTCGGTACGAGCATCGGCGTTATCGGCCGCAGATTTTTTTAGGCAGTGAGCATCCGCACAAGTCACCAACTGTATCACCTCTTCAACAATGTCCACCGACATCCTCCCCCCTCCCAAGGGCCTCCTCATCAAAGCCGACACAATCGCCTCAAAATTCCACCAAGAAGTAAAGGACGCTCTCGCCGCTCGCCCGCGTCCCCCCAAACTCGTCGGCATCCTCTCAACATCGTCCGCGCCCAGCCGGAGCTACGCCGAGTTTACGCGCAAGCAATGCGAGGCGCTCGGGGTGCATTTTGTGTTGAAGGAGGTCGGGGCAGCGCTGGGGAGTGATCAGGGCGAAGGCGAAGGTGCTGAGGAGGCGATCATCGAGGCGAACGGGGACGAGAGCGTGGACGGGATCATGGTGGGCTCCTTTTGCTCGTTCTCGTAGCCTCGGTATCCGACCCAAGGCGCGCTGGTTATAAGGTGTATTACCCCATATTTGGCGCACAGCAGGTATGTTTCCTACCTTTCTTTCTGCTCACAAACGAGAGACTGAGGAGGAGCGAAGGATCACTACCTGCAGCAGGTCAGCCATCCGTACGCGTTTTCTAGCCTTTTTCTAAGGGGATATACGCGCAGATCGTCTCCCCGTTCAAAGATGTGGAAGGTCTCAACTTCAAATTCCACTACAACCTCTACCACAAGTACGACCCTCTCCTTCCCCCTTCCACTTTTCAGCTCTCTCACGCGAACCCGAAAGCATCCGCTACCTAGATCCCAAAACACTCTCATCTGCCCCCTCCGTCAATGTCCCCACCCCAACGTCCGGTGCCGATGTCCCGCCACCCGGGACGGTCAAGTCGATCCTGCCTTGTACCCCCCTTGGCGTCGTCAAAACCCTCGAAAACATCGGGGTGTACAACACGATTTTGCCCTACGGAGACCGCGCGTACGGGAAAACGGTCACGGTGATCAATCGGTACATATGTTCTGTCCTTCCTGGCGAGATAATACTGCTGCTGACGGGCACACCGGCGGGGATAACCCAGATCCGAAGTCGTGGGGCGTCCGCTCGCAGCTCTCCTAGCGAACGACGGTGCGCGCGTGTTCTCCGTCGACATCGACTCGATCCAGGTCTGCTCCCTCCCCTCGCGCATCTCTCTCAACTAATCGTATCGATTCCACCAATAGGAGTATACCAAACGTCCCCCATCCTCCACCACCACCTCCAGGACCTATCATCCGCACCACACCGTCCACCCAACCCCCCTCTCGCTCACCGCCTGCCTTGCCGCCTCCGACGTCGTCGTGTCGGCAGTTCCCAGCCCGAGCTACAAGGTGCCCACCGCCGATCTGAAGGACGGCTGCGTGTGCGTGAACGTCGCGGCGGACAAGAACTTCGAGACGAACGTGCGCGAGAAGGTGCGCTTCCACCTCGCGCTTCTTGCACCGTGCTAACGCGACCCGACGACGGACAGGCTTCGCTGTACGTTCCCGCTGTGGGCAAGGTGACGATCCTGATGCTCCTACGCAACCTGTACGTCTCTTGCGCCACCTTGTCCCCGACACCCCTCCTCATCTTGTACGTCCAGGCTTCGACTCCAGCAATATCAAGACCTTGTCTCGGCACCTTCGCCTTCCTCATGACGTCAAATAGGCCTCCTGTATACAATATGATGTCGATTAAAAGCGCGCAAATCGAGCGCATAGAGCAGGCTAGAGATGCAGACCGCCTAAAAGACAACGTGTACTATTTTATTCTTATCTGTTGGCGTGGCATTCGTTGTAGATGTATAGACGTAACACTTGACCCGAACTTTATGGTGGAACTTGAGTGGAACCATGGCCCGGGACTGCCTTCTGTCCTACGGTCCACACCACCTCATCACCACAGCGCCGTGCACACAAGGTATCGTAATAGGATTACATCTGATCTACACATACGACTGAGTACTACAACATGCTCAATCGAATGGCCGTCGTGTACTACTTCAATAGCGTGAAAAGCCGTCCAACTCCACCAAATGGGAGTCGTTGTCATTTACATGATCACCCTCGCTCCACCGTAATCCGCCAGCTCCCACTGATGGTCTTTCCCAAGCGATACGATGCACATTCTGCTCCGCGGGATGTCCAACCCGCGTGACGCAGCCTCCACAAGCTACGGCGGTCGTCAACGAACCGAACTGTTACTTATCACGAGAAAAGGGAACAACGTACTGCGGGGCTAAACTCTCCCTGCACAAAAGACAAGCTGGAATCGAGTCATTCTCAGAGAAGCGGTGCAAAGGACGGGGAGAAGGGACGCACTCGATGGTGATCGTTGGGAAGGCCTCGTCCAGCAACCGCGTATTCGGATGCAGCTCGCTCGGGATGTGCTCCACGATTGGATACGCGTGCACGAACACGATCGTGCACGCATCAGATGAGTTCGCGCGCACCGAGAGTATGGCCTCAAGCATCGTGTGGATCTGCGAGCCCTTTCTGTCAGCCATCCATCCAGTAGACCGACGCGTACAACGAACATTATCATTTTTGATCCACACGCAAACTTTCGAGTTTCGACTGCGCTTGTACCAACGCACGAGTCGGGTCGACTGTCCGCGCGCGCCGAACGGACTCGCGGCGTGGAGCCGGAGGGCGAGACGAAGGAGGCTGGACTGGGTGGTGACGAGGAGAAGTATCGCTAAGATGATGAGGAAGGCCGCAGCAAAGAGGGCTAATGCAGTTGGGCTGGAGGCGGCATCAGTCCTGGGGTGGTGAAGGAAGAACGACTGAGAGAAAAGACGTACTCGAGAGCAATGTTGCCTGCCCAGGTGGTGATAACCACCACGAACGCGCCGACAACGACCAACATCCCAGCCCGCGGCTCTGCCGCCAAGTACGGGCGGTTGAGCTTCAAAAGTAAATTTGACAACACATACTGTTGTAGATGGTTAGACGTGTGCGAACGGACGAGAGGGAGGTTGAACACACTAAGAAGAGCACAAAAAGGAAAGTGACGGAAAACATGGATGACACGGTCGAAAGCTCCATCCCCGAAGCCAGATATAACAGCAACGAGAGCCCGAGCGAGGTGAGCGTTGCGACGTACGCACTCTTTGTCACCGGAAGCTGGAGAAGGAAGAACTGTGGCAAGACGCGGTCCCTGGAAAGACAGCTCACTTCAGTCCAACGACGTACAAGGTGAATCCACTGTGGAAATCAAACCTTGCTAGCCGATCGAGCAGCTGCGTCGACGTGACCACGCCAGTAAGCACCCCGCCCAAGAGAACCCCAACTGCGTCGACGACGATCCACACACGCAGCCAACGTCCCGCGGCCTCCTCCGCAAGCACCGAGAGCACGTTGTCCCCCTGCGTGATTGTCTGCGAGGGCAAGACGGCGTACACAAACAAACAGAGCGTGCCGTTCATGAGGGTGGCGATAGTGATGAGGTTGCGTAGCACGGCAGAGTAAGTTCGTGGGCGGACGTTCTCGATGTACGAAGGAGTACACTCGAAGCCTGCAGAGATATCCGATCAGAGTTGAGCGCCTTGAAGGTAAGAATAAAGGAGAGAACGCGCACCCGTGACACCAAGAAACGCGATGCATATCCCGTAGAAGAACGCGCGAACCGTGTCGAGGGCATTGTCCGGCCTCATTTCCCAATTTGCACGAAGAATCGACGAGCCAGGGTCCGTACGACCCCAATGAATTGCTGACGCCATCCCGAGGGCACACATCGTGAAGAGCTACTTCGCATCCCCAAGATAAGCATCGAAAGCCGCTGGCACACAGGGCAGCATGCTTACATGGAAGGTGAAAACCGTTGCCGAGAGCACAGCGCTCTCTCGCAAACCCGCTAGGGCCAGAAATGCAAATCCAACCAGGAGAATGATCGTGATGACGGCGGGAGAAAGAGCGAGATGAGTGAACTCGCCACTGAGGTAGGTGCTGGCAGTCGCAGCAGATACCGTGGAAGTCAGCATGGCATCAAGCAACGTCGCGGTCGCTCCAATGACGGCCATTGTCTTGCCAGCGAATTGTAGAAGGTAGACGTAGTTTCTGATTCCGAATGAGATGTTTCGTAACAGAGCAAAGTGACAGATCACATACGCGCCGTTGAGCCGTGCAGCAGACGCTAATTCGAGCATCAAGGGCCTCCAAAAAGATAGGAGAAGAGAGGCGACGATGAGACATATAGGCGCATATATCCCTGGAATTCTGGTCAATGGATGAAAGGGGGACTACAACGAGCCGCCTTACCTGCCACAGCGGACACAAGAGGGAACGTATAGAACACGCTCCCGACGAGGCCGTTTCCTGCGACAGATGATGCGAGAAGTTGGTTAAGGTAATGACGGGGAGCTTTGAGCGTTTCTGCCGCTGCATCGAGCTGGGAAGGAGTGATATCCAAGTAACGCGTGGATCCCCATCCCTGAAAACCACATGAGGGGTTGAGGGTGGATATATGCGCATGAGGACGCACGGAAAACTCCCAGTCGTTGTTGAGGTCAGGGTTACGGAGGTGGGCATGCCCAATTTTCAATCCATCCGGGTCTGTGCCGTGTCGCTGCCGTCGGATGATCTAACGCGCTGTCAAGAACTAGCTAGTAGATGAGCTAAAGCCCAACGCACCGTCTGGAATTCACTCTGAGCGAAAGACGGCGGTTTGAGCGACTTCGCGTCGGTCGTGTCTGTACAACGCATCCATACTCAGCATCGCGCCCGCCGATAGAACGAGTTGGAGCGCACCAAGGTCAGACAATGGCTGATCCACTCCTTCATCTATATATTCGTGAATCGCATCCATTTCCCCCAAGGGTGGTCCTGCGCGTCGCGCAGTTGTTTGGCTTGATGTGGGCGAGTTTGGGGGGCTTGTCGAAGACCATTTCGACGTCTTCCCAGGGGCTTTTACGACGGGCATGAACAAAGAATTTCCGATGCGATATGATGGATGGGTTAGAAACAAAGCAAGGTGCCACTTATTGGCCACTAACTGAGGCGGGGGAAACGTCGACGTCGAGAGGCGTCGAGAGTCGAGGCCTCGAGACCCAGACGCGATTCCAAATCGGGCACTGGCCGCGGCTACACGTGACCATGTCTGGGACAAATTTGGGCCTCCCGGGCCGGCCCTACTACACTCGGCAAAGTTCGACTCGAGGCAAGTTCGAGCACACTCCTTCATCCTCTCGACGCTCGTTCACCATCTGCTTACGACGAAGACCCTGCGAATACGAGTCAGAGGTAAGTGCATACATGCACTGTTGCCACGAGGAATGTTCTCATTCGGAAGGACCACGCTTGCATGTCAGGAAGTTTTCCCCAGGACTCTTCGCGAAGTTGCCGAAGCTTGAAGCTTGAAGCTTGAAGGTGCGTCGCTTTCCATACCATCTAGGCCATTCTTTATAACGGAAAATCACACTTGCTAAATCCCATAAGACGCAACACCGTGAAATGGAAGAAATCGACTTGCCTCGTTCACCGTTTGTAGACGGCAGCAACACGATTCACCACTTGGACTCGGAGGAACGGTGAGTCCCCTATATACCGGCTTCTTCCTCCTCTACTAATCTCCGACTCGTGAATGTCTTGTCTTCTGACCCGGACGAATATGTGCGTAGTCCACGGAATCGCTCCCCCGTTCACGAACAAGGACACTCCGCTGCACCATGCCACATCGACCGCGTACCCTGCGAGATCATCTCCCAGGTATTCTCGCTCTTGGCAGACGACGATTATCCGCGCTTTAACATGTCCCCTCATGGAAAGCGCTACATTTTGGGCTGGATCAATGTCACTCACGTCTGTCCGCGCTGGCGATCCATAGCCCTTAACATGGCCTCCTTCTGGGCGCGCGACGTCTGCAACGTCCCGGAAGCGCGGGACGTCGTAGTACGACGCGCACGAAACTTCCCTTTGAAGCTTCAAATGGGGCATCATTTTTACCCAGGCGAGCTATATGCATCCATGCACCGGTTCATCGTCGAACACATCCCTAACGCCAGGGACATCGATGTCATGTTGCGCGAGGGGTACTTGAAGCGGCTGCTCGATGGTCTCGTCGATGCGGGCGACCTTTCCAAACTTGAAGCACTGTCTGTCAAGCGACCGGCGGACGGGCGTTTTGAGCGATGCTTGCACTCGGCCATTGTCGCACCGCGCCTACGTACATGCGTCCTTGGGGATTGCTTTGTTCCATTGAACGCACTCCACCTTACGCATTTGGACCTTTCCCGCAACATCGATGCGTATGAACAGTCTCGTATGGGAGTAAGCGTCCAACGCGTCCTCCATACACTCCGCACTACGCCGCGCCTACAGCGTCTTCGTATTTCCGATTACTTCTCTTATTCGGAAGGGGTTGAAGGGCAGGTGGTCAACCTCCAGGAGCTTCAGGAACTCTCCATTTTTAGCCACCCATCGCACTGCATCACCTTCCTCAAGAACATCTCCTTCCCACCCTCCCTCCGTCTTCGCGTCGGGTTTTACATCGCTCCCAGATATATGACGAACAAATCAGTACAAGCGTCAATCCTCCCCTACTTCCGTGATCTTTTCTCCCTCCTTTCCCCCTTGCTAGATCTTTCATCCCCGTCACACTCTCATGTCCCGACCGCGCTCTCCGTGGCTATGACCCCTACCTGGAACTTTCATGTCAACGTTCTCGCACCTTCGACCTCACCACGGCAGCCTTCGTTCATCCCGTTTTTCACAGATTACCGGAGCCTGTTCGACGCCAACCACCACTCCGCTCTCCATCTCGCCGTCATCAACTGGATTCCACCCGGTGATGCCGTTCTCGAGATCTGCACCCTTCTCAGCGAGGACTTTGGCACGGCGGGGACCGTCAAGAAACTGGAAATGTCGTATCAAGCGCACGGAGAAGAACACTGGAAGAGGATGACTGCCCTTTGGCCGGACGTCGAGGAGTTTTACATGTCAGGGTATTGCTGCGACCAGGAGGGCGTTTCGGAGGCGCTCAAGCCGCAGATTGCGAACGGGATGGCGGATATGCGGTGGAAGCGCCTACGGTTGTGGCGGCTGGCGCCGCAGATATGCCAGAATGGAAACGACGCAGAGGGGAATGTCGACGCGGTCGCGACGGCACTGGAGATGCGCGCGGAGCACGGCATGAAGCTGCACGAGTTCGAAACATCGCACGAGAACATGAAGAATATCCGGACGCGCCTCGAATGCGCGGCAACCACTGTTAACTTTGTTGAATCCCACTAGGCTCCTGCCACGGGCACGGTACTTATGTATATGAGATCTTGAGAGAGTCAGGGTCTCTAGTCGCTATACATATACCGTGGCCTAGAGTGTGTATGGTTCAAATAGGAGCTGTTGTTATCGAATTGCCGCCCATGCGGTTATACTACTTGCGTACTATGTACCAGCACGATACGTGCGCCTATAATGCGCCATATAGTAACATACGTCTCTCACGGCTGTATCCAAATTGCGAAAGCACAACCTCAGTCAAGGTTGGACGATCGCATCCAGACTGCCACTGATCAATCAACACTCCCCACAGGTACACCTCGCATCCTTCTGGAAGACACGGACGCAGGTTCTCCGCCGCTATCCACCTGTCCGCTCGCAATATCATAGCCCTGACCTCTTCAACAGACTTTGCTGTATCCCGAATATCCAGCTCCACCTTACGCATGATCTGTCCCATGACGGTGCGATGCATCAAGGAAGACGCCAACGCCCCTTCGGGGGAGAATGGATCCCGTTCGCTGCTGTCCACCTTCAGTCGTAAGGTTCGTAATTTGGGGAGGACGAGCGGGGACTGGGGGTAGGACATGCCGATGACCGCGTGCGGTGGGGAACAAAATGCCCCCATAAAAACGGGATCATCGCAGGCAGCTTGTTGTAATGCGAGGGTGTGCACGGACTTGAGCGTACACAAGGCAGACACCCACTCCTCTTGCTCCTGGGAAAATAGTCGGCCTTCAGATGAAACCTCGACGGATCGAAGTGATAATGCTTCGAGGCCGGACAAATCAATCCTCGCTCGGAGAACATTGAGTATCTCCAGCGAACAGCATCTCGAAGGGACCTGTGACCAGCCTACTGACTCCGCGTCGATGGCAAGTTCGACCGTGGAGTACGAGCGTGGGGTGTAATCATGAAACATGCCTTGCTCGGGCGCATTGAAACAAAGATCCGAGGCAAGTCTGAATGCAAGGAATTCTTCGTTTTCGACGATGGAAAGCGACCGAAGGCAGTCTGCCTTGGAGATGTGCGCGCTCAGGGCTTCGGTGAAGGTCCGCATATCAGGAACGTGTGCATCGACTGTGACACAAGCCCAACGCTTCAGAGTGATCGAGATCGACGCGGTCGAGGGCATATTGATTCGCTGGAACAACGAGAGGCAAGGTGCGAGATCATCGTCGCAAAGCATGAGCTCGTCGAGGTACGGGAGGTCGATAATAACTGTATCTTTCGACTGCGAGCCTGGAAAACCTGGTACCATCGAGGTGCGGAGGGACTTGAGATACGGGTTCTGGGAAAGGAAATCGAGGAACTGGGAGGCTTTGGGGATGGCTTGGAGAGGCATATAGGGGTGACGCTCGATATAGACCTCGGTCAATGAGGCAGTGTTCCATGGAATGAATACACCGTCGAGATGAAGGTCTTGTAGCTTCGGAGCACTGGGAGGCGGGATACTGCCATCTAATATTTGGACGAATTGAGGAACTCCTTCCTCTGCTTCGCAGTCTAGTAGGTCAAAGGCGAGTGTTTTGAGGAAGGGGAATTCGTGTTTGGATAACGCCGAGGCCCATGCATTGATGTACGTCTTCTCGCTTAAAACGACCACAAGGTGTTGAGCACGCCCCAGGTGACGGAGCCAGAACTGGTGCAGAGCGTCCCGATCTTGCAAATCGTGGTAATCGTAGACTGCAATCTCGAGTGGGGCCTCCTTGCACCGGGGAAGAATGACCTCGGCTGCGGCGAACGAATACCAAAGTATACTACACATTTTTGTGGCCCAAAGAAGCGGCATACCGAGTGCGATCGCGCGCCATAAACGGCAGATGTGAGTGAGTTTGATCCACCCGAGCTGTTCTCGTGATTGCGGAGACAGCTTGAGAACAGGTAAAGCGTCCACGACGGTAAGTATGATGTCTGCAACCGTTTCAACTGGAAGGCGGAAGATCGGTGGGCGGTTCGAAGAGAGCGGCGCGCCGACGGAGTCACCCCGAGTGAGAGCCTGAGGCACGTCCAAGTTGTGCATGGAGACACCGACAGAACTGTGTAACGTAGGTGGATGAGATTACTGGCGAGGACGAGCAAGATACGAGCGCACCTTGTGAGTCTAGGAGCAGTAGGACGGCACGCCAGATCACTGGACTTCGCTGATGTCGACGACGAAGCCATAGTCGGAACTTGCCAGTAGCGTAGCCTTGCGTGCGCGTAAATCACGTTGAGCGTGTTCATCTCCTGGCTTAAATACCCGCGGCGACATCGTTGACATAGACGGTGACCTCGAGGAAAGAGCCTTGTCTTCCAGAACAAAGCCAGAAAACTTCCCCCCAGTTCGTCCTTTCGAGCGTTCTGCTTTGTTTCTTTGTTTCACGCAAACACGCGTCGTCATCTGTGTAAAAGCTGTACTGTGACCATAATGCGCCCTTGAACAATTCAAGAAGCGCTTTCGGGACCATGCCGTGAAAGAAGAGCCTGAGGTTCTCGCGGACAATTCGCGACATGGAGGCTGGAGTGCGTGAGTGGAGTCAACCCTATGACTAACTTGTCAGGCAAGTCGGACCCAACCACCGCGCAGTCCCAGGCCTCGATTACCCACGACGAAAGAGGGACATCGCTTATCCTAAACAAAGTACGTAGAGTAAACGTCCATCGTCCAACAAGATTCAAGGCAGACAGACCAAAACCGCTACACCATCTCGTCACCCCCATCAGCGTACGGCCCGGTTACAGCTTTCTCTCCATCCTCGCCCTTCTCATCCTCCTTCCGCCGGCCAATGCCAGACTTCGAACGCCCACCCGCGAAGGAGGACTCGGGACGCACACTCTTCGCCAGACGAGCCCAGTGCACCCGTGCCCGAGAATCCTCCACGACGCTCTCCCGCCCTTCCCCGTCCTCCTGGCCAGACGTCGTCGGCTCGCCCTGGCCTTCCTCCTCGGCCTTCCTCCCTCCTTCCTCTCGATCATCTTCCTCTCCCCGCCCCGTCACCTCCACCCGCCGAAATATCGCCAGATTCTTCTGCACGATCCTGGTCACGGCCTCCGGGGTGTCGTTGAAGAAGTCCCAGAACCCAGCGCGACGCAGTTCGGGGCGATGGGCGGCGGCGACGGCGGGATAGCCGGCAGCGTGCGGTGGTTCGTACGGCGTGGGTGGCAAGACGGGTGTATTCGTTTCTGAGGGCGGTGGGAGACTCGACGGCACCGAAGGACCCACGGCTCTCGAGCGCCCGGAGTATCCCCACTCCCAAGACAACATCGACAGGTTCGAGTCCGTCGTCCAGGTGCTTTCCTTCCTGATAGGTGCCCGCCTCCGCTCGTCGTACGCGCTCAGGTCGGAGGGGTCGTCCGTGATGAGAACTGGAGCAACGAGGGAAGCGAGGCTTGACTCGGATCCGTGGAGAGACGTTTCGTAGCCAACGGGCGAGGCGTGAATGCTGGAATGAGCGGGATCCGGGTTGAGCTGTGCGATAGGTGGTTCTTGCTCCGCCGAGTCTGTGGATGGCGTTGGCGACGGCCGAAAGGGTAGGTCTTGAACGTCCTCAAAGTCATGGGACCCGCTAGCCATAGGTTGAACAGAAGGTTCGTCCGCCGGAAGGTAAAGCATGCCGCGCAGGGCGTTCACGATGGGTCCTTCCTCGTCGTACTTCGAAGGTTCCTCCCAGTTGAGCGGGGTGGATGCCGCCTCGAACGTATCCTCCTCCTCCGCCACGCGATCCGGAAACAGGCCCGCCTCGCGCACGGCCATCATCCCGGCCGTAAGGTGGAAGAGATGGTACGCGTCCTTGACCTGGACCAGCTGCTGCTGCACGAACGACCGGAGGTCGTCGACGTCCGCAAAGCCGGGGTCGTCGACCTCGTCCGAGGCGAGCTGGTCGGCGAGGATCCGAAGCGGGCTGTCCGGCGGGATGTACATGTGCTTCCCGTTGCGGACGACGGTGGTGACGTAGGGCTGGATGATGACGTTGAGCCTGTTGCGGATGCGGAAGAGCTCGCGCACGTCCACGCGGATGGCCTGCGAAAACACCGTCGTCGACTCCCCGACGTCGGCCTCGATCTTCTTCAGGCAGTCGCGGTAGTGGCGGAGGACGAGGCCGAGCAGGAGGATCAGGCAGTGCGAAGCGACCCTGCGCACGCCGAGGTTGCCCACGTTGTCGGACTGCGCCACCATGGCCACGTCTTCGAAGGCGGGGTACAGGCAGCGCTCCGCGACCTCGGTCCTGAACGTGAGTGGGGGCTGCTCGCTCCCGACAAGCTTGGCGAGCAGCAGCAGGGCGCGCATGCACGAGTCGGCGCGCGTCGCCTGCCATGGGAGGAGAGGGTCGAACTTGATCCTGCCTGTGCACGTTCGGAGCAGGCGCGGGATCTCGTGTCCGACTTTGGAGCCTTCGAACAGGAGCGCCTGCACGACCGCCACGGCTTCGTCGATCAGGCCCTTCTGCCGCACGGGTTGGACCACGTCCGGGAGCGCGCCGAACAGCGCCTCGAGATTTGAGTCGGTGAGGTCGTGGTCGTCCGTCCAGGTGTCCATCGTCCATTGGATGATATCCTTGTCCATCTCGAGCCCGCTCGCGGTGTCGTTATTGGAGAGTAGATCGTCGACCGGTAACCGTTTTACTGGCCCTGTGAAACTCGACCTGGCGCTTAGCGTCGAGCGGATGGTATTGATGGTGCGTTGGATCATGTTAGACAGCGGTGTCTTGTACGGGCACGCGTACACGAACACGGGCATCAAGGTGAGAAACCCGTACGCGAGGCCAACGAGAATGGCCACGGCCAGGTTGACGTACGCGACTACGTTGTTGACCGTGAAGGCGAAAAGGACGAGGCCGACGATGAAGAGGAGGACGGAAAAGTGGAGGAGGAGAGGGATGCAGCCCACGAGAAGTTCCGCGCCAAATCGTTCTACGCCCTTTGCAAAATATGCGCGGAACCGGGCTCGTTGGGTGAGGGATGCGCGCCGCTCGGTGCTCTGGAGGTACTCGCGGGACCATTGTTGAACGAGCGTGGCGACGAGGGCACAGCTCAGGGAGAAAACGAGGCTAATGAACCACAGGCAGTTGATCCAGAGAGATATTGTGATGCCAGGAGGGCTGTCGATAGATACCGTGGACGCCACCGTGGCTGCGGCGGAGTTTTCGAGCGCAGCGACGACGCGTATGAGGAGGTCCGCGGCGGCTTGCGTGTTATCGGGTTGGAGGAGCTTGTACGTCTCGACAATGAAAGCGGTGACGACGGCTGAGAACAGACCCGACTTTTCATGGGGTCAAACTCGCATTTTGATGGGGAAAAGGAAGAAGACGCACAAAAATGAGAATCCCGTCCATGTCTCCCTTCCACCTTTCGACGAGATCGTTGTCGAGCTTGTTGGCATGGCTCAAGTACGACGACCATATGTTCGCCGCGCGCGTGGACTGGGGCTCATCTGGGGGAACGAGGACCGTTGAAATCGGCACAGTGGACGGAGAGAATGGCGAGCGACGCACCGATGGGGTTTTGTTTGATGGGAAACTTGAGGTTCTTCATCCAGGCTCGGTCGACGCGAAGCGGTTGTTGAGAGATGCGCTGCCATCGAAGGGCGGCACGTATGCCTGCCGCTGGCAGACGGCGGACCATGGCGGTGGAGGATGACAACGACGGTGAGCGCGCATTCGAATTGTCGGGATGATCGACTTGAAGGCGCGTTTGATGCCCGCCCCCTGTGCCGCCGCAGCCCTCGTGATGGGAACAACTTTCTAAATACGGGCTCGGTCATCGTTCTCGTCTTGGTCGGAAGCATAATCTACGATGATACACCACCAAGTAAGTACCGGCACCACTACTGCTGTGGCTGCACCTTGCAGCTGCCCAGGTATCTACTTGCATCAATTCGGGTCTATATTCGACTCATTTCTCAACCGGGCCATCGATTTATGTATACGTCGAGGCTAGAGTCGCTCCTTCACAAAGTCCCAGTCCATCGAACTTAAACGTTGAGTACATGGTAATGGTGGACGCAGTGGAGACAGCGGTAGAGATCCAGGAAAGCTACCGCGGTCTCGAAGTAAAGTTGAGCGGGAAACACCCCAACCCGCGCACGTAAGAATGGGGCAAGCGTTAACAGCATTTCGGAACGACCCAACCGCGTCGAGCGACCACAAGAGCACGAAAAAGCCTATGAAGAAAATAAAGACGGCCGCGTATGTGCATGTGAAGAGAGGGATCCGGGTGCGAGCACCTCTGCCACATGGCAGCGTTTGAGATCAACGGGTTCCCTTTAGCGACTGTCGGTTCTGGGTTGAACGTAGAAGCGGGAACACACCTGTGTGATCGTGGCGGCGATCCTCAAGCAGAGGCTGAAGAGCCAGGTTACTTACGGTGAGAATAGTGATGAAGTTGTGGGTGTGAAAAAATTGAACGGGAGTTGGTGGATCGGAGAGCCGAAGGTGGCGAGCGCAACGAGCGCATAAGTTGTCGTGTCGTACGGACCAACTCGAAGGCCTTCCCTAGTTCTTTTCAGTGGACGCGGAGACTGTGGCACCAAACAGACCGGTCTACACACCCTCGAATTAGTAAAGCATCAGGGAACGAGATGGGGGGAACGCACAAGGGTAAGCTTAAGAATGACATCTTCACTCCCTTTCCGGATTTTCGACCAGGGTTCTGTTGTCCCCGTCCGTTCTGGAGAGTTAACAGTCAAAAATAATCTTACTTTCAGTCAGTCACCTTCTTCCTGGAATCCTGGACGGAAAAGGTCGAACCTGATTTTCGGCCGCTGTGCACCATCTCGGCCGCCGTGGTTTGGGGGTTGCCGTCGGTTGCGACACGTCTTCTTTTGCAGCGTTCAAAAGCTTTGAGCGGACAGGGAGGGCAGGCTCCTGGGAAGGGCGCAGGATTGGACAGTCTGAGGAGGAACAAGGCTGTGGTGACGTCTCGAGCGAGAAAGTCGACCTTGCAGCCATAGTAACAGACCTACCTAACATAATGAGACGCTTGGCTGTTTAGTACGTTCAGTACCAGTAACAGAGAATTCTAATCCTGGACCAAATTTCATAAAGGCTCCGATACATGCACGATGGTATTAGTCCGAGTCCTCAATATGTTCAACACGCGCGTGGTGCCGCGTGCGTGATGCTGCAAATCAATGTATATCGTCAGCGAGTGTGGCGGCTAGGAGAGATCGCAATACAATGCACGTATTTTACCTTTCGTGATGACCTGAAGTTTTGTTGTGGCACAGCAACGACAGGGGACGAGCAAAGTCGAGGACTAATACTGGTCGAGGAGGCTGGAAGCACCGGCACTGCCACTTATAGTACCACTCTCCCACGCCTTGTTCTTATCCCGAACTTGTCTCTGCTCACCGCGCCCGCCATCCCCCACGCTCCCGCCCACCATCCACCTCGATCGCAGCCGTCATCCACCATGTCCGAAGCACCTGAACCTACGATGGCGCCGACGAGCTCTACCCACCCCGGACTGCCCAGCCGCGCGCCATCCACGTCCGTCAAACCCAAGGGCATTCTCAAGAACGCACCCACCCCAGCGCCCACACTCCCAGCGTCTCCTGCACCTGGAACTCCCGGTCAACAGTATGTCTAAGCCTCGGTACGTTATTCGAGGACTGACTAATGTAGTGTGCCGCATAGCTTGCAATGGGACGAGGAGAACCTGGCGCTGACGGAGCTGCAGAAGGACAGCCAGATGAAGATCACGGAGCCGAAGACGCCCTACGTCCGCTACAACGCCGAGCTTGATGAGATCGAGGGCGGTACGCGATATCCTCATCATCTCTTAACACGTCTCCTGACCCCGCCAACAGACATCCCCGCGTTCTCGCTCGCCTCCGATCACCCCCTCGCCGCCTCCCCCGTCGCCTCTCCCACAGAGCCCTCCTTCGACAACACCTCGCCCCCACAATCCGGTCCATCCTCGCGCAGACCAAGCGTTTCCAGCAATGCACGCTCGAGCAGCAGGAGCTCCAGTCGGAGCACATCCTTCACCCTCCCGAGCGATGCCAAGGGCGATTTCATCGTCGTCGGCGCGAGGGAGGGCGGAGAAGTCGAGGAAGACGAGGAGATGGATCCCGAGAGTGAGTTCATCCTTTCATCTGCACCGCTCTTCCCATTCACCTCTGCACCCGCTGCTCTTCAACGCCGCCCTTTGCACTGTCCCCTCTGGGGTCACCGCGCATTCTGACGCTGCTCTCACCATATTCTAGCTGCCGCGAAACATGCCGCGTTTGTCCGCGCGCGTGGGAGACACTACTCCAACGAAGCAGAAGCCATGAAGGTGCGTCACCTCCACCTCTCCACCTCCCGAACCCACCACCGCACGACGATCGCCCCATCTCATCATCGATATCGACGCCTTTTCCGCTATATCTCCCCCCATCTCCCTGCGCCCGTCTTCCACCGTCCTCGTGGTTCGGTTCCTATCGCTAACGTGCCTTTTGACATCCTCGCAGCGAGCACAGGCACTCCTAGACGAAGAGGATGACGACGAGGAAGACACGGGCGATGCCATGGACGAGGACGATCAGCCCAACGGACGCGGGCGCGGCGGAGTCCCGCCCGTCCCGCCGATCCCGAGTCATCCAAAGGTGAACGGGGTGGTGAAAGGCTGAAGTTATTTGACCGTCGCCGCGTGAAGAAGGGGAAGATCGTCAGGCAGTGCGCCGCTGGACGATCGAGGAGGACAACGCAGATTGGTATACCGGTTGTATTCGCGTGTACAAGTGTTCCTTGCTGTTTTGTATTTGTGAGTGTTGTGTGTTCGTGGAGATTCATATGCTTTCGGCCCACTTCTCATCGACTTCGGGGTATCTCTGAGGATGCATCGCTTGGTTCGAAACCTTGGGCGAACACAGGAGACTTGAGTGTGTCCAGCGTCCGCTCGGTGTCAGAGTTAAGGGCACGTGATCAGCGTTCGGAACAACATCAACGTTAACTCAGCAACTGGCTACTTGCGTACTACTATCATCTGTCCATCCATCATTTGTACACAACCTCAACGATATTTTCCTCCAGTGGCGACGCTCTCTGTCAAGATCTTACTATCCACGGGTCATTCCAGTCGTCCCCAGGACCTTGTCGAGACTCAAGTACTCAAGCTCAAGTTCAAGTCTCGGAACGCATATCGCAATCGATCACTAGCACGCCGCTGGACCGCGACCTGACACGCCGACTCTTCGTCGCCTGTGACGCCGCCCGAGAGATCCAGACATGGAATCGTTAGACTTGAAGATAAGTCACGGCGATGAAGCTGTGGAAGGCACTTCGTGAGTCTCATTCCCCTGATCTGCGTATAGTGTGCCGAGACAGCGTGGCTCATCCCCTGTATTAGACGGAAGACGACGTGGTTCGATCTTGCACAGGAGCACCTTTCGGAGACGGATGGCATCTTACAAGGAGGAATAGCATCTGTTACGAAACACAAACTCAGCGATGGTCTCGATCTGGAGTTGCAGCGGCTCGCCCAGTTAACCGTCGCCGTGTTGACGCGACGCAACCGCAGTGCTCCGATATCCTTTATTCCCGGAGAGATCCTGGTTCGCATCTTCACGTTAGCCTCGTCATCCCCCCCCGAGAAAATAGGCCTTCCAAGAACCTCTATTTTCCCTTGGATTATCGCCAGTCACGTATGCCAACGATGGCGTTATATCGTCCTCGGTTATGCGACTGTGTGGGCGGAGCACGTTATGTCCTTTTCTAAAGAATCCGTCTCGCAGACGATTCTTCACCGCGCAGGAACGGCACCCCTTTCCCTTCGCTCTCCTACGCGTATGCCAGCTAGTTTTGATATCGTTATTCAACACCTCCACCGGGCGAAGAGAATCTACGTTTATCTCAGTACAAGGGACCGTGTCGACGCTTTCTTCAACGCCCTATGTCAGGAAGCATCCCCGGAGTTAGAGGAACTGGCCATCGAATATAGCCCTCCCGGCGACGGCAACAGTCTACCAAAGTTTTTCTGCAGTATGGAAAGGCCCTTCATAGCTCCGCGATTACGAGCGTGCATGTTCAAGGATTGCTATGCTCCCTGCAAAACACCGTCGTCGATAGAAGAGCTCGAACTGGAGAACCGTCACGCCGACGCATCATTTCTCCCCCCCATAACGCACTTCTCCGAAATTATGCGCTTCTCGGCGCGCTTACGACGCCTATATATATCATCCTGGATGCCATCCGTCCAAGCAGAGGGCCAGGGTATCGCGGATCTACCCCTGCTCGAAGAAATACGCATCTATGACCGGAGCATGCATCATATCTCAACCCTGCTCTCCCTCCTACGTTTTCCTCCAACTTGCCGTGTAAGATGCCGATTTGACTTTCAGGCCCGCTTCGACGGGCGAACAGCTGCAGACAACAATCGGGGGACGCTTTCCGAATACCAGCTCGCTTTACAAACAATCAGGACCCTGTTATCGTGTACAGCAGCTCACGCGGGAGCTCGTCTCCGGCCAAAGTGGCTCGTCTTGTCGGCCAGCGATCGCGTACTATCAGTCAACATGGGCGCCGATCCGACCATCTCGTGGCCACCTGAACATCGCGCTTTCTACAGCCTGGAATTCCCATGCACTCCCACAGACACAGAGCTAGTGGAACTCTGTAGCTTTCTCTGTGATTCGTTCCAGCTGGAAGAAATCAGCTCCTTGGATTTGTGGCTGGAGAGAGAGTGCAACGATGCGGTTTGGCGGCAGATCTTCTCCGTTTTTCCTCGTTGTTGTTCCGTCCATCTCTCTAACAGGCGATGCAATTACCGAAGGGCAATCAGGATGCTTCAGGCACACACCATGTCCTCACAAGATGGCATTGACGCACAGATGGTGCATTCGTCACCCCCGTTTTGGCCCATCCTTCAATCATTGCATCTCTTCCAAATCGACTTTGCTGTCCCCCAAGCAGATAACGGCGAAACTGGTGCCTCTTCCGCCGCGCTTGTGTGTCAGGTGTTGTCGTCGCGAGCCGCTAGCGGATATCGTTTGCAGACATTGGAGGTCGACAAGATTGTTCCAGATCTCACAGGGGAGTTTTTGAAGGGTGATAATGATAAAAGAGTTGCGCCTGTGGACGCATACCTCGCGCGTATCATGACGCTCGTGGACGAGCTCCGATGGCAATCGGACCCAGATGAAATCAAGTCCGCCGTGTCGTCTCTGGCCTCTCCTTTGGAAGTACCCCTCTTTTTCGGAAAGAGAGAAATGATCACAGGAACCTTTGATCTCTCGTCACAAGACGCGGTGTCGTACGATGGGAAGGTCTACCCCACGGCGAGCCATCTCTTCGAGGCGATGAGGTTCCTCCCGCACAGGCCGGACATCGCAGAATCAATACGGATGTGTGACTCTAGGTCTACTCACGACGCGGAGAACATTAGCTTCCGCAATGACGATCATGTGAGGGTTGATTGGAAGCAGGTTCTAATCGAAAAGGTGGGTACGCCTGTGCCACTGGCTTGATCCATATTCTTGATTGACCAGAAAAACATATAAGATGGACGAGGTCAATTACCTCAAGTTCACTCAAAATGAGCACGCACAACGCACGCTCCTCATGACAGGCCATATGAAGCTTGTATACTATTACTGGAAGGGTTATAGCTCGAGAAACGGTGGTGCAGAGGCTGGGGACCAACTCGGACGTTCGTTGATGCGTGTGCGCGACAAATTGCGGGGGGAATGAGTCCAGAGTCGGGTAGTGTATATATCGGAGGCGACCAAGCTGTGTACTATATGTCTTGCTATGCAAAATTATGACGGCGGGGAGGAGGCCGCATGTACATTGGAAGTAAGATAAGCGGTCCAGACTGCAGATACTACTGAGATACTTCGATAATGCTGAGGCTGAGTTAGATTGAACGTTGGCGGCGGTTGTGTCTTCGGCACGCGCCGGCGCCGGGGAGATCTATCCGCTCAAAATGGCACCGTCCCGGTCGAGACCTCATTCTTTCACTCTTGCCGTTTCCTTGCTCGACCGTCCAAACCCTCCATACTTCCTCTACCATGGACGACTCAGCACGATCATAGGTTCAGCGGGGAATAACCGTCTTCATCGGGTCAACAGACTGAAATCCCTTCTCAAGATAATCTCAACGGTGACCTGGAGCTCCGAGGGACTTGCGGGTTTGGTCGCTTTCGAAATTCCCGTCTTGTATGTTCTCGCGCAATGAGAAGCAGACGCAGGAATACGTGGCGGAGGATGTGCACGCTGAGATAATGTGGCCTGGTGACGTCACATCGAGGCTTCGTACGGCGCAGGCCAGCTAGAGGTGCGTTGTCATTCCACGCGAAGCGTCCTTCATCTAAGCCATCTCCTTCTTACAGCCCTCGGTCAGTATTTTTTGTCAACAGACAGCATCATTTTCGAGCCTGGAGACACCTTACTCTTCTCTCTCGACCGCCACCTTTCTATTACGACTCCACCTATTCACACGCCCTCTAGCAACCCCTTGTATTCCGTATACCGTCGCAATTGATGCCGCCTTGACAGCATCAAGCACGGACTCACTATAATGCATCCAACAAAAGAGGCGGGAGTTGATCGTTCTTCCCAACTAGCCCTTGTCGTTGACTGGGGATGTCATTGTCTCAGCTTGGTAGGAGGACTCACCCCTACTCACCCTCTACCAGCGGAACAAAAGCATTGATCGCATGGCTGTAGGGAAACTTCAACACCGTCGCCATATAAACCGCCTTTCCATACCGTTTTCTTCTACTAACGCAACTCCCAATCATGCCCAGCGATCTCGCCGACTTCTTCGTGGCCATTGGTCAATACATGTCGCTCCGCGCCACAAGCGCGTATATGACGAAGGCCACCACTTTACAAGAGGATTCCAACACCTTCATCGCCGAGTTTGGGGAGGAATTCACCGCCCTCGAGCGACAAGCGGTGCTATCGGCCCTCTCTGAGTGAGTCCTCCATTTGCGCACGAGATGTGGCGCTCACAGTATCCTTCACGCAGGACCGACCATGCAAGGCGGATTGCACAAAAATGGAAGCCGAGACGACGCGATGCGTGCCGGTACGCGCGGCGGGCAAAGACGGCCCACGCTATGATAAGAGTGAGTTGCCCGCTCCACGTCTCCTCTTAGGCTTTGTTGACGGGTGATGCAGACGTTTTCAGAGCGCGTCCAGGCAGGCAGGCTCTACCGATCATGGCCTGGTCAATCCGCCGATGGCCGCGTCGACTCTTTCGAAAGCGATGGAAGCGCTACCGAAGGTACGTCTCTCCGGTGGCTGATCGAAGTTATTGCGAGGGCTGATCTGTGTTTCGCTTTCCCTAGAGAGTTTGCCTGTCACTGGTGAGGAGGGCGTTGTACCTTCGCAGCACCCCACGATGGCAAGCCCAGACTGCTATCAAGCTCAACATTTCTCCTCGCCTGCTTCGCCGTATTCCCCGAAGCACTCGTCTCATAAATCCCGACGGCGTACCTCGTCGTCTCATTCCACAATACCGAACCCGCAAAACGCTCTCGTGGTCTTCAGCCCGCAAGCCACTCAAGTGTCTCTCCGTCCAACGCGCCCGCAGAAGACCGCTTTCGACGACTATGGTCCGCCCCGTCCTCCGTGTCCTCCTCCTCCTCTTCTGACGCTCCAGACAGTCACAGAGACGCGTGGGCGCTACCTTCCCCACCCTCCGGCTGGTTTCTACCTCGGAAACATACCGCACACCAGCAGCCCGGTATGGAATCCGACGATGGAGTCGTATATACCTCTTTCCCTCGCCGACCCGAATGCGCCGATGCATTGGGTGCGGTCTGACGGTGTCAGCACGGTCTTCTATGCCTAACGTTTACGATTACACGGCGATACCTGTACGAATGCCCGTGCTTCTCTGCATCGTATGAAGCAATATTATACTGGGGCACACATTACGTCCTTCATGTGATTAGAATATCGCTCTGAAGTTATTGCAGATGCTACTTCAGAGAGTGCAAAAGAAATACGATCGGAGGTCCCTCTCAAGTTCCCAAACGTACTCAATCATCGATCATCCGGTGAGGATGTTGGTTTCACGAGCACGAAGCTATACATGATTACCACGCCTATACCACTACCTCTGATAATCCTGCGGGATATAATATGCAATGTAAGGATACTAGTTCCAATAAAAATAACGAAGTTCCAGCTTGTACGTCGTTCACCTCAGCGTCAGCGCTCCGCCGAGAAATCGCCGGCAAGCTCCGAGTCCGGGCTCGTGCGCGTCGGCCTCCGTCTGAGTCCTGATAAGCCTGAACCTCTTGACTACATCTTCAAGCTTCGTAGTCCAATCCTCGGCCATCCAGCATTTTTCCTATGGACCCTGACGTGTCGAATGAGGCGAAAGATGGCTCCCCGAAACCGCTGGGCGAAGACAAGACGTGCGTGCGACCTTCCTAACGTAACTTGCTGAGGATTCACGCAGACTGTGCAGCCGGATATCGTGGTTCAATGTTGCTCAAGAACGCCTTGCACAGACAGACAGAATCATACACAATGGGATTGCATCGGCGAAGAAATTCTCCCTGGCCAAAGATCTCGACGAAGAGTTGAAGCAGCTCGCGCAGATGTTAAAGCAGATGGCGCAGATGGCGCCCATCGTCCTCGCCCAACGAAACGCTTGCGTCCCGATAGCATTCCTTCCCGCCGAGGTCCTCGTCCACATATTGACGTTATCCGCGCTGAAACCTGAAAAGGATAAGCAGTTTGCGAGGACGAAAGCCCGCGGGTGGATCGTCGCTAGCCACGTGTGCAAACAATGGCGCGAAATCGTCCTTAGCCATACAATGGCGTGGGCGGAACATGTCTTCTCATTCTCCCACGAATACGTGCAAGGCGTCATTCTGAAACGTGCAGGGACCACGCCGCTCACCCTTGAGTACTCCGAGTTCCAAGAGGAGAATGAAGCAAAACGCCGCTTCGACTTCATTCTCCAGCGCATCCACCAGATCAAAAGGCTCGATGTCTGGATCTTCAGCCACGCTCGTATCGCCACGCTGTTTCTGGCACTGTGTTCCAAGGAGCTTCCCGCGCTGGAGGAGCTGGACGTCAGCTATCACGGGCGCGGCTTCGACGTAGATCGTCCGTTCTTTCTTGGAAAAGGACCCCCCATCGTGGCGCCACAGCTGCGTAAATGCACACTCTTAAACTGTTACCATCCATGGAATATGCAATCTCTGGAAGACCTCCGATTAAGCACGAGTGCCGAGGAGGACAATAATACAGTTTTGCAGTTTCTTCCTGGCCTTGCACCACTTCTCGAGAGCCTGCATTCGTCTCCGATGCTCCGGCGTCTCCGTATCGCTTCTTATCTCTCCGCAGATTTCAAGGCAGACCGTCTCGTACAGCTCCCCCTATTGGAGGACATATATATCACGGACAAGGCGTTAGACCGCATCACGGCCATCCTTTCGCGTTTGCGGATCCCTCCTTCCTGCGCAGCTTCCTGCAGAGCGGCTTTGACTTGCGACAATCACGATCGGGAGGGCATGTCCCGAAGCGAGCCATCTGAATACGAGCACGTTTCCAGGAGCATTCAGGCGTTGGCGCTGAAAGATGCAAACAAAGTTTCTCGTCCCTTTTCTAGTCCAGACCACCTTACTTTTTCAAACGGCGGAGGTAACCTCTATATCGACCTCTGTGATCACACCCTGCCAGTGCGACATCTTTGTTGCAGCTGTTTTCTCTCTCCGACAGATTTGGTGCACCTCTTCAACCTTCTTGCGGACAAGTTTCATCTGGACCACGTCTCTTCGTTGTCCTTAGTATTGAACACAAACCGTGATGACGCGCTTTGGCAAAATATTTTCACCATGTTTCCGAATGTTCGTTCGATTCATCTTTACAAGAGAGATGACGTTCGAAAAGGTCTTCAATTGCTTCAAGCGCGTCAGACCATGCATAAAGGCCCATTAGCGTCGGTGGACCGTCCATTTTGGCCCCTCCTCGAGTCCTTGAGCATTCCCTCCATGAATTTCACCACCGCTCTATCGAGTAGCGGAAAACCTGCCGTCTCACTCGCCGCTCTGGTGTACGATATGCTGTCGTCGCGTGCAGCCGCGGGGTTCCGCCTGCAGACATTGAGAATCGACATGCTCGTTCCAAACCTCGGAGACGACCGACCGGAGGAAGAAATACGAAAGACAGCCCCGGTGGATGCGTTCCTGTCCCGCCTTCTCGACGTAGTGGACGAATTACAATGGCTGTCATATTCGAATGGAATCGTGTCGTCGCTTACATCTCCCGTGGAGCCCCCTCTCACCTTCGGTTCTCTCCGGCATAGCACGGGAGCGTTCGCCAGATCCGCGCCATTTAGTGTTGTCCACGATGGAAAGTCCTACCCCACCTCTACGCATCTTCTCGAAGCAATGAAATTCCTTCCACATCGACCGGACATCTCAGAGTCCATCCGGGAAGCCCAGGATGACCGCGAGGCGGAAAGGATAAGTACGCGGGAGAATATGGAAATCAGGGAGGATTGGGAGCAAATCGCACAGGAGAAGGTAAGGATTTACCCTGAGTTTCATGCGTTGGTTATTCAACGACAAAGGACGCCAGGCGGATGAGGTTCAGTATCTCAAGTTCGTCCAGAACGAAGGCGCACGGCGAATGCTTCTCCTTACCGGAAACATGAAGCTCATATACGAAGACCCTGACAGTTGCTGGCGGGACCGGTTGCTAAAAAAATCCATGGGTTCCGAGGAGTGGAACGGGGTGGGGGACTCGTTGATGAGAGTGCGGCGTAGGTTGCGGCGGGAAACATAGGGCCCTTTTAGTCTACTGTAAGAAGTACCAGTGTATCCCTTTCACGTATGTATTGTAGCCAGCTCGTTCCATCCAATCACCATGACTGTGGTGAACATGACTGGAAGGACTTCTCTAGATGTGAGATCTTGAGACCCAGTGTTCAACGTTCAATTCCGATTAAATATCAGTACCAGGCAGGCTTGACAATGGGTGTGCAGTTTCTTATGCTGGACAGCGGTGTCATGGCCTGATGAGAAGATCCCGAGGTACGAGGGTTGACCCCATCGACATCTGCTTTCAGAGACTAGTATATCAACCTACGTGAGCAAGCCCTCGACTCTGCTACAGAGATGCATACGATCTTCGACAGCGAGAAACAAAAGATATACAGAACGAACTGTCAGTCGCACGGGGAAAAGACACGACGATGGACAGTCGGGATTAGCGTATGAGTAGTATCGTCCATATTGATATTTGTTGCTTCCGTTCCAAGACATCCACCCATCCACTCCTCCCCCGTCCCCAACTCCATCACGGAGAACGACAGACCGGTACTCTAAAGATGAACGCGACGCATCACCGGAACTGGGCCTCAGTGACGTGGATGCGGGGTGGCGGTACGCTAACGAAACCCTCGGGTGGCGTGCTTGTGCCGGAAGGAGGAAAGCTGGACGAGGTGGGCGTTGCGAGGTTGGACGGCTCCTCAGGGAGGAAGCGGAGGCGGGAACGATGAGCCTGCAAAAGAAGAGATGTCATCAGCACCGCACCACGCAAGGTGGATAAAAAAGACGGGGCGGGGCAAGACGGGGAACGCACGATTGGCAATTTGGGGATAAGGACCCAGACGAGAGCCGAGAGGTTGACCGCGAACAACCAAGGATTATAGTTGGTGTAATGTGTGGAGAGAAGGAACCTGTGGCGGGAGGTGTGATTGAGTCCCGTAGGTCGATTGAAAGGGGGAGAGGAACGTACAAGCCGACGGGGACGGAGAAAAGCCATTTCTTCGCCGGTGTGTACTGAGCGCCACCATCGATTTGTTCCCAGAGCGTGAGGTCGTCGTACGCCCCGCCGTGAAGTTCGTTCTGGAAAGGAATACCGGTGACCCAGTGGAACATCAGATAGGACAACTGCGTAAGACGAGCGGTGTCGGAGATGATGCCGTGGACGCGTCAGTACGGCATGGGCGGGGCGAAGAAAGGGGGGACGCACGGCGAGATAGCTCAGGTTGACCGTCGTCCAGCTGATATTCTGCGAGATGCCGGGGATGGTGTCGATGACGACCTTGCCGGCGAGGATGAGAACGATATGAATGGCCCACGCGCCTGTCGAAATCGAGCGTTTCCGCAGCAACGACGGCAGACAGACCGCTCGTCAGCCATGTGGTCCTCGACCTCGACAAAAACGAGCGCGACGCACCTTTGCGGTTGACCCACTCTGCGTTGAAGTTGGAGTACGCGCCCTGGTCGAGGACGTCCACGTTGGAGGAGTCGACCTGCTCGACTTTGAGGATGCTGCTGCTTCGGCGTCGATTGGGGCCCGTGTGCACCGTCAGCCCCGGGTTCTTTGACTCTGCGGTGGGGACGTTGGTCATCGCAGGAGAAGTGAAAGGGCGAATCACCCTGCGCGCCGGACGAGGAAGGAGGAACAAATCGAGAGCAGAGTCGTCAGATGAAGCACTCTTGAGCATGGCCCCGCCGGCGCCGGATCTCCCATATCCGGCACCGTCACCGGCCTTCGCCGCAACGCACACGCCAGCCCGTTTACATAATAATCCACGCTTTGCCCTCCACCACCACCGTCGCCGTCGACGATGCTGCTTCACTGGGGCACTCTCGAGCCCGCGGGCCCGTCTCGTCTCGCCTCTCTTCGCTTTTCCTCCGCCGTGCGGGTCAGCGCCATTCGCGTCTTTCCCAAGGGCGCACAGCCTTTCGCGCAAGAGCCTCATGTCCTCGCGTAAGTCCCCTTTGCCAATGCTCGGTGACGGAGATCCGTGTGGTTCGCAGAAGGCGGTGGATGGTCGGCGAGTGCTGCGCGATCGGCGACGGAGGGACGCGCGGGCATGGGCATCGGTGTTGCGTTTCGGAGGTCGGTGTTGGTGCAGCTGGAGGAATCGAACAGGACCTCGTTTCCTGCGAACTCCTTCAAGGACGTTTGTGCGGGCCTCGGTGCGCAGTAATCTCGTTTTACCGAGGATGAATCCGGGTACGCCTTACCCACTGGCATGCACGCGGCCTGGGGTACACGCTCGACGCAGGGCTTAACACAATGCGCGTAGGCTTGTCACCGGCACAGATGCACCTCATATACCCTTTGCACGGTCGATGGCCTTTTATTTCCTGTTTACTTGAGGGGAACGTTGATGGCTAGGCTTTGCCCTCGGTATGCGCCGCGTTCGGCGCGCGCAAACCCGCATATATGCGCCAACGTGCTTCACCGTTCCCGTGCTCGCGATCGCTCAACGTCCATTTAGACTCCCAGCTGATCCCTGAACTCCTCAAGGGAAACCGAACCCGAATCCTTTGTCCTCGACGTCTTCTTCAATGCCCAACCCACCCCCGCCGCCGACGCCAAGGGCAAACACAAGGCGACGAACGCCCTCGTTCCAACCTCCCTCGCCTACGCGGGCGCCGCGGCCGAGTACGAGGTCGACATGAGCAGCGAGGTGCGGCACATACATCCCCTTTGCACGGCGCCGGCGCTCATTCCACCAGTGGGCGACGCGTCTCATGATCGTGCGGGGCAACTTCTCCAAGGTGTCCCTCGCGATCTACGGCGAACTCGCCATCGAAAACCCGATTCTGGCCACCACCTACACCCCGCGCCCCCTCCAGCCCATCGTCTCCACCCCGTTGTCGTCGGCCATCGACCCCGCCAACGCGCACGACCCCACCGGGCTCGCGCGCTCCCTCCTCAACCTCATCCCGGACGCGCCGCCCTTCGAGCTCGTCGTCCGCCTGATGTTCTGCCTCAAGCCCCCGGGCGAAGACTGGGACCTTCCGGGCTTTCCGTACCTCCACCCGGATCTCGACGAGCAGACCGACGACGACTTCGACCTGGAAGCCGCCGTGCGTCTGACCACGCAGCCCTTCGCGGACGACGCGGCGTACGAGGTCGTGCAGCGGTTCGCGGATCGGGTCGCGGACGCGCTCGGTCCCAAGGTGCGTTTCGGGGCACGGCTGTGGCGGGTTTCGCGCTGAGACCGGCTTTTTTTGTCAGTCTAGCGACCAGGCGTACGAGATCGCGAGCATCCTCATGCATTCCGCCGCCCAACGTCCCGACATGGCCCGTCTTCTCATGGTGCGCGTGTCCGCGCTCGACGCGCATTCTTCCTCTGACCGACGTGTGCAGGACCGGCTCGACCTTCGCGTGATCTTCGACGCGTCCGTGCTGGACGAGGACGCGCTCGAGCAGCTCCTGGTGGCCGCTTCCAACCCCGACATCGCCCGCCACCTCACGGACCTCAAGTTTCCCGAGCTCCTGCAGTCTATGCAGCACAACGCTTCGTTCCCTCGCGGGCTTCAGCATGCAGCTCAAAGGCTTCACGAACGCCTCCAGGGGTGGACCGCTCTTGGCGACGCTCTGTGGAACACGCAAGCCCAGTTTCCCGTTGCGCGGGCATTCTTGCATACGGCCGGTGCCGACGAACCCTCGTTTGGAGTCCTGCTGCACGCGCTGGTCGCGCATTCGGACGTCGTCACGCGTTTGGCGGAAAACCCCGTCCTGGCGGATACACCTTTGGTCGCGGAGGATGAAGCTGGGAGCACATCGCAGGACGAATTTATCGCGTTTCTCCGGGCGTGGGTTGGTGTCGCGAGCGTGCTGGCGGTGTATGCTTGGGCGGATAGCGTTCCCAATGAACGTTGTCGGGAGCGGGCGCTGGGTATATTGAGTCTGTGGCAAGATGTGAAGGGCTATCGCGAGGTAACTTGGTCCACGTCCTATCCATCAACCACGCGCTGAGTCGATCTCTGTAGATTGTCAACCATCTCATGCTGTCGCGGCAGATGGTGTTCCGGTTGGAGTGCATGATGGACGACGCGGAACCCACGCGATCGGGGTTTCATGCCGAGCGCATATTGCTCGCGCTGTCCCGTGTACCCGCATCCTTCCTCTCCGGTCCTTTCTCAGGCGCCCTCCTTGCGCTCCACTCCGGCCTGTCAGTCATCGACGAAGATGAACGCCACGAGCTGCGCTCCGTCGCGGCCCTAGCTAACGAAGGTATCCCAGGCGCACTGCACGAATTAATCCAGCCTCTCGTACCCCCTCTCGGTGCGCGCCAGGTTCTCAAAACCCGCATTGCCCTCGCAGTGGTGGTCCACGAACTGCAGGAGGACGAAGACGGCGAATGGCACACGCTCAAGGCATTGTGGGCCGAGCGCGGCCACGGCCTTACCATCCATTTGGTGGACACCCTCACGGCGTATGTCGCGGATGTCCAAGCCCATTTCACCCTCGCCGTACCCCAGCGCACCACCCAGGAGCTCCTCGCCAACCTCTTCCACACCACGAAAGAGCTCCTTTCCCTCCTCCAACGGCTGGTGCCTCTCTACCCACTCCCAGGGAGACAGCTCCGCGCCCTTGTCACCACCGTGGCGGACCTCTTCGCCTGCACGGACGCCGCGGATATGCTTTTCACGCAGGAAGGCGCAGCCTCGAGCGCTGCCCAACGCGCGCGCCACGCCTGCATCGAGCTCGCGCGCCTGCTCGCCTCCCCCGAATGCGCCAGCGGCGAGGCGACGCTCCGCACGCTCCTCCGACACGGTCTGCACGCGCACGGCGCGGACCCCGCGCACCACGCGCTGCAGGTGCTCAGCCTGATCGACCACCTGCTCCCGATGCCGCGCGACGCGATGGTCGACGACGCCCCGGACGCGGATTGGGTCCCCGCCGCGCTCCCGCGCGTGCTCGCGGGCCTCACGGCGTTTTACCGCCTTCTCGACCCGCAGAACAGGGTGCACCTCCTGCGGCGCTTGGCCGACTTGGACGAGGGCGTGGTGGGCATTGGGGAGTGGCTCGTGAGGGACGAGCTCAAGCAGCTGCAGGCGGTGGTGGGTGTGTTGGGCGCGGGAGGGAGCGAGGCGTTGACGACGGTGCGGAGGTATCAGGTCGCGTGCGCGTTCCTGGTCCTGCAGGACCTGCTGAGCAGCCCGTCTACGTCGTCGATGCGGCTGGCGGAGTATGTGGGGTCGGACACCGATGCGGCAGCGGTGCTCACGGCAGCGGTGACGACGCTCCTGGCGAAGCGACTGTTTTCGACGGTGCTGCTGGACGTGGCGGAGTACGTCCTGCCCACGGCGTCGCACGCGGGCCTTCGGTTCACGCTTGGCCTCGCATTCTTGCGAGGGATGCAGCATCGCGACGAGGCGTCCTCCGCTCTCAACATGGTCGCGCTGCTCGCCAACGCCGCCGCGGCATTCAAGGGCATCCCGGTCAAGCACATCGATCCCGGAAGGATAGGCAGCGAGCTGAGCGAAGTCCTACTCTTCCTCACCGTCTCGCGCGAGGCGATCACCGCGGACCAGGCCGAGGGCGTGCTCTCCGTGCTCGACTGGCTGCTCCAGCAGTCGCACGCGGGACTTCCGCAACTGTCCACCCTGCCCGGCATCTCCCAAGACACGCTCAACACCCTCTGCGACCGTCTTGCCGACGCCCTCCCCGCGGAGCGTGCGGACGCCCTCGAACTTCTCCGCGCGACGCTCTCCGCGCCCGCGGACGACGTGCCGCTGCTCCCGTCCGCGCTCCTGCCCACGACGCTCAAGCTCTCCCTCGGCACGCTCAACGCGCTCCTGCGCCCCGCCCTCGAGGCGCCGTCGACGCCGAAACGCAAGACGCCGCCGCACGCGCAGAACGTGCTGAGCATGGCGACGACGTCGCCGCCGACGGCGCTGCTGCGCAGCCCGGCGGTGACGGGCCTGACGAAGACGTATGTGTCGAACGATTTCAGGGTGTTGCGGCAGGGCCCCGGGGGGAGCGCGAGGGTGAACACGAGCCGGCTGCCGAGCACGCATGTGGATGTGAGTCTGCGTTTCGTCCCCGTCCTTCGATTCGTCGGTCGTGGTCTCTGTGGTCCAAGTATTGTGTGCTGATTGTATTTTCCGTGTCTGGCAGGAGTTTGAGATGGCGTCTGTTTCGCCGCAGCTGCTGACGGGTGGGCTGCCGGGGCTGCCGCCGCATCCGTTCGGCGAAGGGCATGGACATGGACATGGGTTTGCAGGGCTGGGTGCGCCATTCGGAGGTGCTTGAACGGACGGTTGATGTGGATCGAAGGGTTGACGGCGAATGCGTATAAGACCCTTAGGCGGAACTCGCGATCGCAAGTGAAGCCGCACGGTTGTATATATGTAATATGTTTGTTCGTAGGGGCGGAAGTACAAAGTGATCGCACGAGCTTTTATGCTTTACGAAAATGCTATTTGCGACCACTCTCAAGCCAATCCTAGCTATTGTGAGGTACGGTGACTCTATCTGCGTCTGTCTTAGAGAGGCCAACTCACCAAGAAACACTAGACAATATTAACCGTGAAAATGAAGGGACCCGGCGGCAGGCGGGGTTGTCCTTACAGGATTGTACTGTTGTTTTGGTATCGACTCGAGAGTTGTAGTTATGTTACAGTCCTGACACTTTCCGTGGTGTCATGAAATGGTAAGGTGGTACGATACATTTGGCATGCCACTGCCAGGAGTCAGAGGCGGCGTGGTGAGTGATACATGGACAGCGAGTAGATGACGACAGCAGAGCAAACAAAACAAAGACAATACACGCTATTTACGCGTCGGGGATAGCAGGAGTACGATGAAATATATACTGTACTGTGCGGCGCAGATGTGGCCAGACCTCACTCATGTGCCACAAGAATGAATCGTCCTTGTAGGCGATGCGAGAGCGCAGTTTGAACGAGCTCAACGAGCTCCGAATCTTCTGAAAACGAGAGACGACTTCGTGCATCGTCGGACGCTTTTCGGGATCATTCTGGGTCATATCTGCGACGAGCTTCTTCATGAACCCGAATCCGCGACACTCCTATGCGAGCGCGTGAGAGGGCGACAGGATGGAGGGGTAGAGCTTACCCCGATGAAATCCTCTCGAACAAGGTTCCCAAGATAGTAGACATCGGTCGGGAATGGATCGCAAGGGACGCGGTCTTCGAAGGAGCCTGCGTGCTCCGGCGCGGATTTGTCTCCGCCTTTCAGCGGGAATTCGAGAGGTGGTCCATTGCCAGGCTCATACAGATGAGACAGCCCGAAGTCGACGAAGTAGTACCGTACAGGCTGTTCCGTGCGCCGACGAGACGGTGAGATTTTGCCTGTCCAGTCCCGACGCATTCTTGAATTTACAGGATGGGGAGGATGGGTATACAATGCGGAAACATCCATCATGATATTGAACATGGTACAATCCCTGAGGTACAACGTCAGCATGAAACATGGTGATCCGTTGAGATTGACGTGCCGATGTGCAACATGATGTTCGTGCATGAATTGGATGCCCTGGAGACAGTCAACCGTAGAACAACGAGAGAGTAAGAGTATTCTTACCTCGAAGATCTGTGTGAAAAATGCGACGGCTTCCCCTATGGTGGAAAACTGAGGGGTAAAATATGGCTGAAGATGGGGCATGATTACCCAAGCTTTGGTAGGTTTGTCGGGATGGTGAAGGACGTCTAGCACCGGCACGCAGTGGTTTCGTTGGTCAGAAGCGACGTCCTTTCCAGAGAAATATAGGCCTATTGCGAGTTCATTCGCTCTGAACTCGAGATCAACTCTCTTGATGCTTACGAATGCCCCGTCCGACATGCGCGTCGCGTCGATAACCGTCCTGCCCTATCGTGCAATGAGTGGCAGCCCTGAAAGTGATAGCCTGGTCAACGTACTTTATTTGACCAGCCATCCTCAAAATGAACATAGTTCATGTCGGTATTTCCTGGAACCTTCCATGAGGGTACCCAGTCGGGTCGATACCGGGGGCGGAGCATATAGCCACATTGCGCGAGCCAAGGCTGGTCTTCGACCCACTCCTTCTCAAATGAAGTAAGACCACCAGGATTTTCTCGCTGTCGACGACGAATGGCCTCAAAAAGAGACTCCGATTCCATAAGATGGCGCTAGGGATGTGGACGGGGAGTGAGATCTGGTGAGAAGGTATTAAAGGTAAGGGGAGAAGCAATATGGATGCAAAAAACCTCGAAGTCTTTTGATCATTTGGTGCTTGCCGGCCAATGCCGGCGTCCCTTGTTCTGCTCGGCGCTGAAGCTGAAGTTCTGCTTCCATTCCCTTCCTCTGATTCCCTATGCTCATCCATCTCACACGCGCATGGCATCATGACCCTGCATCGTATTGTCTGCGCATTGCTCTCCCAGCACCCAGGGCCACCCGAGGATAACGAGCATAGTCTTGGATACACCGTAAGAGTGACTTTTCTTTTGTTTGCAACCTCTTACGTGCAGTGTATGCTGGTTGGTCCTTGTTTTAGTTCGGCTGCATCCTTCAGCTTCGTATTCCGAGACGCTCTTTGGGAACAAAAACCTGGATCTCATGACAACTTGTGCGATGCTCGATCTTCTTTCCGTGCTCATGCCATTTAATGACCCGGAGTTCTTCAGCACGATATATTGTCACACTTCACTCCACCCACCATCGCTACCTGCTATGGCCGAAACCGCTGCTGCATCCATCGCGCTAGCCGCCGGGAAATATGGATGCAAGTTTTTCAAGTCCCGTACTACCACAGCCTTTGTGAAACGGGGCACTTCAGATAGAAGCAACATCTATCAAATGGTCATGGAGTACGGGCCCGAGTTCACCCCCAAGGAGATGGAAGAGACCTCGAGTTATCTAAATGAGTAAGCCTTTCATGACCTTCGGTTCACTACTTGATATATTCTAAGAGCGGGCCATTAGACTGGAAGAGTGCAGACGTGACAAGTATACACGCAGTGAAGCGCAAGATTTTGCCAAAAAAGCGAAAGTCAAAATTACAGTAGGGACCATTCTACGTTCTGGCAACCAAAAGAAATACAGGCTCATTCTCCCTTCTGCATGCAGAGATTCTCGGAATTTGTCGAGGAGGAGAGAATGCGCGAGGTTACTAGGCTTGGGAGTCTTCATGTTGAAGGATACCGCTCGCACGGTAAGTTAGATACACCATCTCCGAGTCATATGCTCGATACCTAATTTAGTATGATCTAGAGGACCTGTATGATCCCCACCTGTTGTCGCCACCCAATTGCCACTCTCGATATTCCGAGCTCTCCGTTCCGTATGGATATACACAGAATTTAACACCTAGTTACCCACCACCACGGACCGTCTATCGTACGTTGTTTGTCCATGCTATCAACAAACGTGCCCGCTTATTAGGTAGTGATTTCTCTGTTTGTGAAAAGATCATGAACGGCCCTACGCTCAGGATCATCATCATTGTCATCATCAAGAGCACCAATCGTCGACACCCCGCCACGCTCGGATGTATACTCCCGAACCAGTGTATGAATATGAGGACGAGCGGGAGCCCGAGTCTGAGCCAGAAGTGTATCCGTGTCGCTACCACTAGGACCAATAGACCGTACTGTGTTGAAATGCGTATCAAATAGTGGAGAGTCATATGGCCTCCTGCCGTAACCTATGCCTTACTCTCATCAACGAGTCCCCCATCTCATTCCTTTTCTCGGAACTCAAGAAACTCCTCAGATAAAATCCCCGACCAGAAGGGTTTTCGTATATGAGCTTCATGTTTCCGGTAAGGAGAAGCATCCGCCGCACGCCTTCGTGTTGAACGAACTTGAGATATTGTACCTCATCCGCCTGGCGTTCTTCGTCGTCAATCAACGCATGAAAATCATCAAAAAAATCCTAACCTTGTCTTGTGCGATTACCTCCCAATCCTCCTTGACTTCCCGCTTCTCCCGCGCACTTATCGTTTCCGCCTCACGGGCACCCTTGGCTTCCCGGATGGACTCTGATATGTCCGGTCGATGTGGAAGAAACTTCATTGCTTCGAGTAGATGAGTACAGGTGGGGTACGACTTTCCGTCGTAGACAACGCTGAGCGGCGCCGATCTCTCGAACGCTTCCGTGCCACTCTTACGAGCACCGAAGGTGAGGGGGGGCTCCACGGGAGAGGAAAGCGACGACACAATCACGTTCGAGTCTGATCTCCATCGAAATTCTTCCACGACGTCGAGGAGGCGGACAATGAACGCATCCACCGGCGCTGCCTTGCGAATCAGCTCCTCCGGCTGCCCATCATCTTTGAGGTCTGGAACGAGCCTATCGATTTCCAGCGTGCGCAAGCGGAACCCTGCGACGGCACGCGACGATAGCATGTCATACACCAGGGTGGCAAGCGAGGCGGCTGGTTCACCGCTACTCGATAGAGAGGTGGTAAAATCGATGCGGGGAATGTGCAAAGTCTCCAGGAAGGGCCAAGTGGGACGGTCCGTCGACGAGACTGATGAGCCAATTTGCATGGTCTGACGCGCTTGGAGCAACCGTAAGCCTTGTCGGACGTCGTCTTCTTGGTGGAGATCGATCAAACGAACATTCGGAAACACGGTGAAAAGCTGTAGCCAGAGCGCGTCGCCGTGGTCGGGAGTCGGAAGTGATAAGGAAAGCGAGCGGACGTGGTCCAGATGGAACTCATCCGCGAGAAGGCTGCAGAGTCGCGCCAAATCTGTCGTGGAGAGATAACAAGTGCAATGAAGACTCTCCAGAATGTGATCCTTGATTCTGATGTGGAGCGTATCCCCGCGCCGAGCTGGAGTGAAGAGACTAAGGTGGGTTGGGCGGGAGGAGGGATTCGAAGCTTCGTTTGCGTCTTTCGGTGCCAACGCCTGGATGATCCTGGCAATGAGCTCGTATTCAGATGGCTCGCTTCGAGAGAGGGTGTCCCCACTGTAACAGGTCAAATCCGCTCTACAGGAGGGAGCAAGACACAGGCACGATAAAATAGCCGGGATGTGGTCCAACGTCTTGTCCGTGATATCTATCTTCTCCAATAGGGGCAGGTGGACGAGCTGGCCTTCCTGGAATTCTGCGGAGGAGAGATAGGAAGTGATACGGAGACGCCGGAGTTCCGGAGACGAACGCAGGCTCTCGAGAAGTGGTGTAAAGTTGGGAAGAAACTGCACAGCTCGATCACTGCCCCCCGCGGGACCTGTCCGTAATTCGAGGTCTTCTAGGGATCGCATATTCCATGGCTGGAAACAGCTCACGAGCGTGCATGCACGCAGCTGTGGCGCCACGATGGCGCGTCCCGTTCCGCGGAAGAACGGAGGCTCTTTGTCGAAGGCACAACCGTATTCGACAACCAGTTCCTCCAACGCAGGGAGCTCCTTCGAACACAATGCCTGAAACAACCTGGCGATACGAGCGTGTCTGTAGATCCAGACATCGAGCCTTTTAATCTGGTCGATGTGCTGGAGAATGAAGTCGAATCGGCGTTTTTCCTCTTTGTTTTCCTGGTGATCATAGTACTGAAGGGTAAGCGGCGCGGCCCCTGCCCGTTTCAGGATGATATCTTGCACGTATTCGTGTGCGAACGAGAAGACATGTTCGGCCCACGCCGTCGCATGGCCAAGAACGATCTCGCGCCATCGTGTGCACACATGGCTGGCGACGATCCACCGACGAGCTTTGGTCCTCGCAAGCTTGTTATCGTCCCCAGGCTTTAGTGCGTAGAGCGTCAAAATGTGGACCAGGATCTCGGCGGGAAGGAACGATATCGGGACGCAAGCGTTGCGCTGGGCGAAGACGATGGGCGCCATCTGCGCGAGCTGCTTTAACTCCTCGTCGAGATCTTTGGCCAGGGAGAAGCTCTTCGCTGACATGATCCCATCGTGTATGATGCTGTCTGTCTGGGAAAGACGCTCTTGGGCGAGACCGAACCACGATATCCGGCTACAAAATCTACGTGTATAAGAATCATCAGCAAGTTGCGTTAGGACGGTCGCACGCACGTCCTATTTTCGTTTGGCGACTTCGGGGAGCCGTATTGCGTCTCATTCGACGCGGCCAGATCCATGGCGAAAACGTTGGATGGACGAGGATTGAATATTGAAGCTATGAAGCTGGAGAGGTTCAGGAGAACGCGCGAGTGACACGAGCCCGGAGATAGCCGGTGCCGGTAAATCCTCCGAATCGGCAGAGAGCGGCAGAGCGGTTGAGGTGAACGGCGATGTACAAACTGGAACTCCCTTATTTTCGTTGGAGACATATACAGTATGTTTTACATCCCGCAAGGCAAGAGGATCGGAAGTATGGGTAGAGGCGTGATAAATAGTACATGAACAACAGGTCAGCGACCGTAGCCAAAGCAAACCTACAGATAACCTACAGGCTACAGGTTAAGACGCGAGGAAATGTACAGTGTTTATATGTACCGGACTGCGGTACGTGTCTATGACACCTCGAAAGAGACAGCTCAAGGCCCATGATTCGGTATCAGGATTGATCCCCCTCCCGCCGTAGTTTGTCCCGCACACTCATCAATGAGCGCTCCATCTTGTTCCACTTTTCTGAACTCATCGCGTCCCTCGGCCACTTCGAACGGTCTGGATGTTCGCATACGAGCTTCATTTTTCCGGTACGCAGAAGCGTGCGCCGCGCCCCCTCGTTTTGGACGAACTTGTGATAGAGAACCTCATCCGCCTGGCATTCCTTCGTCATTGACCAGTATATAGAGCCCAGAGAGACACCCACCTTCTCTTGTGCGATTTGCGCCCAATCCTCTCTGATCGCCTGCTTCTCCCGTGCACTTACACTAACCGCTTCATGGACATTCTTGGTTTCCCGAATAGCCTCCGCGATGTCTGGTCGATGCGGAAGGAATTTTGCCGCCTCGAACAGATGCTGCGCTGTAGGATACGACTTCCCCTCGTATATAACTCCGAGTGCTGACAATGGCGTGAGTTTTTCCGTGACTCTGTTGCGGTGGCCGAAGGAGAACGGGAGCTCCATGGGAGATGTAAACGACGATATGGTCCTATTCGAGACCGACCGCCATCGCAGTTCATCCACGACGCTCATGAGGCGTGCAAGGAACGCCTCCACTGGGGCCATTTTACGAATCTGCCCCTCCGACTGACCATCATCATCTTCAAGGTTTGGAATTAGCCTGTCGATTTCCAGAGTCTTCAAGCGTGACCCTACAGCCGCACGCGATGACAGCATGTCGTACACCAGCGTGGCGAGTGACGCTGTTGGATTGTCTTCGTGCGATAGAGAGGTTACGAAATCGATGCGGGGGATGCGCAGATACTCGAGGAGGGGCCAATACGGATGGTCTACTAGCGCTGAAGGGTTATTTTGCAGGGTCGGAGGCGCCCGGAGTATATGAAGTCCTTGACGAATTTCACCCTCGTGGTGGAGATGGACCGAACGAACCTCCGGGAACGCTGTGACGATCTCTCGCCAAAGCGCATCGTCGTGGTTTATTTGCAGTCCTAGGGACAGCGTACTGAATGATCTGGTTCAAATGAAATGTGTCTGCGAGCAGACCGCAGAGCCGCATCAAATCTGTATCAGAGAGGGTACATTCGATGAAACGAAGACGCTCCAATATGTGATCCTGGACGCTGATGGTGAGAGTATCCTGGTCAGCAGAGATAGAAAGGTGGGTTGGGCGAGAAGAGGGGGGATGATCTTCGTTTGCGATTGTCAGCGCCAACATCTTGATAACCCTGGCTACGAGCTCGTATTCAGATGGCTTGCCTGGGGGTATGGTCCTACGAAACCGCCAACCGCCATTGTCGTACGCCAAATTCGCCCTGCACGAGGAGGGTAGACGCAAGTAAGATAGCAGGGCCGGGATGCGGTCTAACGTACTGTCTGTGATGTCCATCTTCTCCAATAAGGGAAGGTGCACGGGATGGTGCAACTCGGCATCTGCGGAGGGGATATAGGAAGAGGTACGTAGGCGCCGAAGGTTCGGGGACGAACGCAGGCTCTTGAGGAATTGTGCGAAGCTGGGGAAACCCGGCGACTTTCTACCCCTTGCGGTCCGCAATTCGAGGTCTTCTAGAGATGGCACGTTCCATGACTGGAGATAACAGTCCACGAGCGTGCATTTACGCAACTGTGGTGCCACGAATGAGGGTCCTGTCCAAAAAAAGAACAACGGATTATCCATAGATGGCGGGGCATAGTCGATGACCAGCTCCTCCAACACGGGGAGACTATTCGAGCACAGAGCCTGGAAAAGTGTGGTGGCACGCGTGGGCTGGAAGAGCAGGACATCGAGCCTAGCTATCTGGTGGATATGCTGGAGAACGAGGTTGAACCGGCGTTCTTCGTCTTCGTTTTGCTCGCGGTCGTAGTACCGAAAGGTGAGCGGCGCCGTCCCCGCACGCTTCAAAATAATGCTTTGCACGTATTCTTCAGAGAAAGAGAAGACGTGTTCCGCCCACGCAGTCGCGTGGTCAAGGACGATTTCGCGCCATCGCTTGCACACATGGCTGGCGACTATCCACCGGCGAGCCTTCGTCCTGGGAAACAGACGATCGTCCTCTGGTTCCTTGAGCGAGGATAGCATCAACGTGTGGAGAAGGACCTCGACTGGAAGGTATGATATCGGGACGCAAGCGTTGCGTTGGGCGAGGACGACGGGTGCCATCTGTGTGAGCTGCTTCAACTCTTCGTCAAGATCGGCCAGGGAGAAGTTCTTCGCCGATTGAATCTCCTCGTGCATGATACTGTCTGCTTTGGAACGCTGCTCTTGGGCAAGACTGAACAACGATGCTCGGCTGCAAAGTCCGCGGGTGTATGAGAATAAGTAGTACCGAGTCGCTGCATCAATGTTACTTACGACGAAATTGTACGCACGTTCTGCTTTCGCTCAGGGAGTTTGTGGAGCTTCCCTGGGCCTCATTCGGTACGGAGAGATTTACGGCAAAAACGTCGGATGAGGATGACACAATTAAAGCTGAGGATGGAAGGGACACGCATGCGCAGCGCGATGAGCAAGCCCCCCCGGAGCTTGCCGCGGCCTCAGTGAGCCGCCCATTTCAACGCGCTCAACGCGAAAGCGTCGTTCTGGTGCCACTGACTGGTGGTAAGTACGTGCATACTAGTAGTATGGGCACACCGTAAGATCGAGGCACTTCCGAATGCGATAAGTACATTATCGTGAAGGATTGCCTCTAGAAACGTCTCCGCGATGCCATGAGATCTTCATCTTCATCACGCGCATTGACATACATCGCGACCCAACGCTGTATCCCGCGACCAGAATTCTCGCGCTTTTGTCTCATACTGTGATAAACGAGATCGAATACACGAGGTCAAGCAGGCGAAAGATGTGGACGAGTAGCTCCAGGAAATGATACCTCCACATCCAGTCCAGGTGAAAGTCGCCTGTGCACAAGCCCCGCTAGTTTCCTCCCCTCATCCACCCATTTCCCAAACGTGCGACGGCGAGGCCCAAGGTCGACGCGCAAGTACAAGTACCAAGGACACAACGAATCTTGTAAAACTCGATACTGCTCCACCACCTCGTCCATCGTAGGGCGCATCGCAGGGTCCGCGTGCGTCATGTTGGCGACGAGCGTCTTCATGAAACTAAGTTTCCAGGATTTCTACGCTTTCATGAGCTACTGGGTATGCCGAGATACGAGGAGAAGCCACCCACATCCAGGAATTCCTCGCGGACGAGATTTCCGAGGAAATACACGTCTGTCGGAAATGGGTCGCACGGCATGTTCCACTGAGCCCAGCCGTGCTCGGGCGCGGACTTGTCACCACCATACAGGGGAAGCTCGCGAGGATGTCCATCTTCAGGCTTGTATTGGCGGGAGAGACCGGAGTTAACGAAGTAATACCTAACCAGTCTTTCTGAGCGCATGAAGGGCATCGCCTCGCGTAGCCAGCTTTTGAAGGTATTTTGCTCCGCGGAATTTTCGTGGTGGGGCAACGGCGAGTCGGTCATCACGATGTTTATACGCGTGCAATCACTGGATCGAAAGGTTAGTATAAACACGAGTAGATATCGAAGAGACGCGAACCGGTGGACGACGTGGTGACGATGCATGAACTGCATACCCTGCAAGGCATTGGACAGTCAGAGAAGCGGTAGCAACGTGAGATGACGACGAACCTCAAAAATCTGTGCAAAAAACGCAACGCATTCACCGACGGTGAGGAAGTGTTGCTCCTGGAATGGCGCCAACAGGGGCATAACCATGATTGCTTCTGAGTCGATGCCGGGAGAGTGAACGATGTCCAGGATGGGTACACAATGATTCCGTGGATCCGAACGCAGGTGTTGAGAGGAGAAGTAAGCACTGATCTTGAGCTCGTCGGAGTCACTGAACAGATCAACCAAGTTCAACGACACGAGGGCGCCGTCGGATGTTCGTGTCGCGTCGAATGCATGGTCTTTCTTCCAGGAAGTATCAGCGGATGAAGGATGAGTTCAAGGAATAGAATGCCCACCGAAATGCTGCTCCCTTTACGGTTACCACCATCGGACCTATCAACAAAACCGTCTCCCCACGTCTGCCTCTTCTCGCGCTTATGTTGAGATCTGAGCGTATATCCTGCAGCCTTAAGCCAAATTCCGCGCCGTGCCCACAGGTCTGCGGTGGGAAATCGCTGTTCGGCCGACTGCCTGGTCTCGAGGTCGAAGTGGAGCCGGTCGCTGAGGGTGGTCGGAGAGAGAGTTGTGAAACTCGCGGTGGTGCTGTGTGCTTGGCTTGACATGAGATTCGTAGAGAGGGAGTGGGTGATCTGTGGACAATCGTGCGAGACATGGTTATATTTCCCTTGGGAAAGTCCTCGGAGAGCCTAATGTTGGAGCCCTCGGGATACCCGCGGTAGAGTGTGGAACGCGCTTGGAGAGACAAGATGGGAGAGCAGAGCAGCACTTTGCTGCTTTTATGTCACTTATGACGTGTTCCGTGTTCGGACAGAGAATCTGGCAAAGGGGACGTTAGCCAGAAGATAACTGATATCCAATGGGGGCGACGACGAACGTACCATGTATCCCTCGGACTTTCTAAGGCCGGGCGAACTGGCTATTTCCTTCTCTCCGTATGGCTGTAAAGAGTATTGTTCGGATTCAAAAAAGCCGGCTTCGGTGCTTGAGGGCTTCAGGTAGGGTGGCCGCTGCTATGGACGATTCAGATCGAGAGGGCTTGAACTGAACGAGGTCGCCCATGGACGGGATCCTTCAGAGGTCTGGCACCCATCCGAGAGTGAACCTGCGGCTCTGCGAGGTGGGACCGGAGGATAAAAAGTGGGAGAATACTCCTTATCGCAAAGGCGAGAGCAGTGTTGAGGCAGACGTTGGTGAAGGGCAAGACTGGCAACGCCCGAGTCGCGCGTCGCGCTTTCGCACGAAGGTCGTCCGACCGTCGTCGACAAGTCGTTGACTCGTGACAATTCTCGTCAAGACTCAAGACCACCCTTTGTCCTCTACAACGTGGAATGAAAGAGGTTACCATGCATGTTATCTCACCTGGTGCGACCTAAGCCTCTCCTTTCTTTGCTCGCCGAGTCCGTTCGTCATCGCCAGCTTTCCGGAGTTATCAACTCAAGCTATGAGTGACCACAGTGCGCAATACCAGGCAATACCACGTCGAGCCTTGTTTTCTCAATCGCATGTCATATGCGATCTTGGGTGCACATACACGTATCCCGATTCCCGACAATCTTTGGGTTATGATCATGAACCTACTTAGTAGACGACACCCGCTGGGCATATCAACGGTATCACTTCATACCGCGAATCTCCTGGCCTAGTAGGCTGCTGGTCCACATCCGTGCGTTTCTCCTCCCTCTTTCCTGATTCATTTTCCCACTCTCACGCGGACTCCCCTTACAGTAACTCCATGCACTCCCGCCGAACTTTCTCACCGGTCTATACCAGCGGATCAACCACGCGTAGTGCACTGTCAGTGCACATCGGGGCGCATCATCTCCCATCCTAGCGTAACCTCGAAAACACCCCCATCCCATTCATCTTGCTCCTCGACCATCCTCCTCATCTGTGTCCGACTTTTTCTGGCATTTTTCACGCTGCTGATTACGGCTGAGTCGCGTGGAAAGCGGGACGGCGTGGTGGGATGGGCCGTCGTACAGAATGCAAGGCCAGAACCCCGAGGAAAGGGCCAAGGAGGGCGCAGAACATACGATGGACCGCGTGTCAGTGGAGGTGCCTTGCTCACTGCTGACTGCCTCAGTCCAGGGAAAGGTAGTCCACCTTCCTTTACTGACTAATGGAATCCTTCGCATCATACTCCCACTCCTAGGAATCAGAAAGCGAGTCGGATCCGAGCTGTCTACGGATTGCACGACTCCTTTCAGGATATGTCGGACATTTTGCGGTTTGCGCCCAAAAATGCGTCTCCTTCGTTGCCTTCAACGTCAGTATCCGGTAAGTAAGTTACGTGCGAACTGATACATTTATCTCAATCCACCTATCTGTAACATCATAGGAAGTTCGTTCGCATCTTGATGCCTACGAGGCAGAACAGCCACTGGCATACTCCCCACCATATAGCAAGATCAAGTGCTTGCATACGAGCGCATCATCCACGGTACCATGCCCGACTGTCTTAGCCCCGAACAAGTGTCAAATGCACTCTTCGACTTGTCCGGCACAAAGACTGTTCGCATATTTCCATTACTCTTTGAAACCTTCCTCTTTGGTAAGTTTTCGCCTTCGAGAGTCGGAGTTCCGACTAACCGACATCCCTATAATTCCAGGGATCCTCACTCTCCTTGTCATCGCGTTAACCTATGTACTCAGGTAGGACCTTGACATGGATATACGACTGATCGTGCTACTGAGCAACACCCAAAGCTCGAAGGGACTTCGCTCTCGGCCCCGCCTTCTGATGCTTATCTTAACACTAATGATGTATGCCCTGTCCGTCGCGTTGTGGGCGATCGACGTGCATGCCACCTGGTATGACCTCAGCATCATGATTCCGTTCGACCTTGCTGGTGACGATGGTTCTGCTCCTGGGAATGATCCCAATTCCTATACCATGGTCGTGGGGAACGTTCTCGCTGCAGTCGTCGTAAGTTCATCATTTTATGCATAACGAGAGACGCAGGTACAGCTCGTTAAGCTGCTCTCTCATCTACAGACCATCATGAGCGACTCTGTCGTGCTCTGGAGAGCTTGCGTCGTATGGGGTATGCATAAGGGCATGCGCATCTTCTCTGTCATCCTTATTCTTGTCCAGATATGTGCGTCCATCTTTTTTTTCTGCTCCTTTCATGTCCTCCCTCGCGTTATTCTGCTTAACAAGATCATCATGTGCAGGCTCCTGGGTGGTTTATATGATTGGGGCCGTTGTATCTGACACCGTGTTTGCGACGCCGGCATCTTTCCGACCGCTGGGCTCTCCTTCCGCATATGCCGACCTGATTGCCTTGGCATTTTCAGTGTCACTTGCTGCCAATGTATGGGCTACAGCAATGGTTGCCTATAAAGCTTGGTTAGTTGATCAGTAAATCTTGTCATCATAAAGACTCCTAACTGATCAACAGGAAGCACAGGCGCGACATCCGTCGCTACCTGAACAACCGTACCAGAAAATCCGCTGTAGAGGCTGTATTCCTGCTGCTTGTGGAATCTGGTATTATCTATGCAATACTTTGGGTGAGATTTATTTGTCTATATCAGCCAATTTACACTGACTCTCATCGCAGGTTTTCTATACCATATCAGAAATAGCATCTAACGAAAATTCTGTGTCCCTGGTCCTGAATTCAGACGCAGCAGAGCGTGCCGCGCTTGTTTGGGCCAATGGCATGAATCAGATACCGGTAAGTGAACTTTGCGGTCCTCTTGGAATATCACTCACTTCACATACCTAGGGAATATACCTCACCCTCGTCATCCTCGTCGTCGCGTTTCAACAGTCACATCGCGAAAGCACGCTCTCAAACATGCGCTCAGGCGCCGAAATATCCGTCCCGTTCTCCTTCCGCATTCCACAGACGACCGTTCGCACCGACGACACCCAGCAGCATCGTTCCATACACGTTACAATCCCAGACGCGCAGATCACATCCCGTCCGGAGATCGTCGTCGTATCGAGGGAGAGTGCGAATTCACTTTCGGATGAAGGCGACGTGCATGCAGGCATCGAGCCCGGTGAAAAGAGCGGATGATTATGTGCGTCGGTTCCGGTGTAACCCCCAACTTGTTTCTACGTGACGATATCTGTACAATGGGCGCATTCCACACCCCGTTATGCGTATATATTCGTGGAGTCTTATACTACATCGACTGGCACTGGTGTAGCACTCATCCGGGCTCTTGAGTGCCAGTGGACGACCGCGACTGCCACATGAATATCCAAGTTCCACAACGGCGTTCGTATCTTTCCAGCGATGGCCAAATACGTTCCTCGTCCTTTCCCCCACATCAAATGACTTACGATATTCCCTTCTACATACTACGACCCACGCCGCCGTCTCACCGAAGTCTCACCCATTCGATGTCCGACTCGCCCCTCATCTTTGTCCCCGTCAATTCCTAGGCATCTGAATTCTCATTTCCTCCCACCCCCTCTCGTCGCTGACCCATAGTACAACCCCACACTCGGCGCAACTCCCGTCTCAGAAAGTACCCAGCTCCCGCCTCCATTTCTGAACCCTCGCCCCCAGCGCCATCTTCATCCCCACCCGGGCCGCCCTCCAATCGCGCACGTACAAGTCCCCTTGAACCTAGCGCGGACTGCGACCATCTACGCACTCCAGCTCTCCGGCGTCCTCGCATCCAACATCGCGTGGCTCGCGGAGGTTGTAGGGCTCTGCGTAGCGGGTCAGGAGCGCCCGCCGACGCTGACGAACAACATTACAGCCGCATTCGTCCTCGAAGTACAGGCACGGAGGTGTGGACGGGTGGAGAGGGATATGAGGGGGGAGTTGAAGACATTCGACGTGAAGGCAAAGGCTCGAAGATTGGAACCTGTAAGCTTGCGGCTGATGACGTTCAGCTCCTCGTCGACCCGTCGGTGGATCCTTGTTGGTCTGTAGTTCGAAATGCCGGAGCCTACATTGGCTATAACACGCCCGCCCTCCCGGCCGCACGGAGACCGACGATTCCCCGGTCCACGATGCTTTGCGTCGAATCAACCTGGTGCGAGAAGGAACGAGAGAAGGATCGTAGATGGTAGTAGAATCCCAGGGCCGAAAAGGTTTTTGGCGGCGGGAGCTGTTGGCGCCGATCTTGCGTGTTGGTTCGCGGGAGCGCACCGGACGTTGCGATGGTCATAGAAGAGGAGACCGGAAAGAATAGAATTTTGGAGGGCGCAGATACATGGGATGCGGGCGCGAGCAGGGAGAACATGGAATAGTGCGTAGTCATCTTAGAAGGGTATGGTGAAAGTGTAGCGAGAAGAGAGGGCGGAGGACGGGGAAATGCGAGACGTATGAGCGTGCAAAAACAGCGTAGTCGATCTGGCGATGTGTATATCAGGGCAGAGGATGGGACGTGCGCGTGCGAAAATACAGCGAGGGTAGAGGGAGTGCATGGAAAGTAAGATGGACAGGAAAGGAAACGGGAACAGGCAGGGGGCGCGGCGTGTCAGCGTCGTCCGTCCGAGTCATGCCCGCGAAAAGACTCTGCTTGCTGGTCAGGCTGGTACGAGTGGTATTCGTGTATAGCCACTTGTCTATACACACAGTCTCGTCAGCAACCGCGACCACCAGAAAAAAGGAGGGGGGAAAGGGCCACGCACAGCTTGTTATCTTTGAGTCCATTGCCGTGTCCTTTCGCGTGGGCTCGTGTTGTCTCTGTCTTCGAAGAGTCAGAAGACGAGTGTGATTTTGTCCATAAAATGTCGTTGATGGCCCGCTCGTTCACTGTACAGTCAGAATGTCAGAAACCGAGTTAACTGCAAAAACACGCGAGCCGAAGAGGATCGCTGAACGCCTCGGCGTCGAACGCATATTCTACATGTCGATGGCACTACCCCGCACTCCGCATCCCATAGCAATTGCAACAGCCCAACGCCATTTATAACCTTTCATGCGTTCAACCAGATAGCCAAGGAGAAACGTCAACTCACCGGTTGTTGCAAAGGCCCCACACTCCGTCGACGGTAAAGAACTGGATGCGCCCAGCGCGGGGAAAAGGTAACATCGAGGGTTCCACATCGCTTGTCTTTTTCGGATTCTTCCTTATGCGACAGCCTGGGAGAAGTATACTGAGCATGTGTCAGAACAGATTGAAAGTACGACAGCGAGGACAGACGTCCACGAGTAACAACAAAAAAACTCACCCCCCCGTGTTGAACCCTCACTTGGGACCCAAGTTATCTTCTGCGACTTTCACATCGGTACTCCCGAGCCCGTGCGGTGAGTATATCCAGGACCGCAGGCTGTCGGTGGCGACCGACGGGTTATGGGCAGTGAAAAGCATCGAGAGAGGATTGACGAGCACGATCGACATGGTGGAGAGGCTGAGAGGAGGGGAAAACGCGACCGACGCTCTTCACGATCACGCACTCAACCAGGCTTTCTTCTCACCCTCATCATGCTCCCCCTCCCCCCTCCCTCGAGCTCACCTATTCAAAGCTGGAGACAGTGGAACGCCCGTGCTTTATTTTCCCCCAGAAAGTAGATCCAGCTTTACATTGATACCTCAAACCTTGGGAAAATCTGGCAACTTCCCCTGGTTGTCGGCTGATGTCCTAACGCGAAGTCTGCTTCTCATGCTCGGGATTCTGGAACAGCAATAAGAGAATTAACTGTATCAGGCCCTCTGATACTCGATGAAGGACATGCGGCTGCTCAGTTGTGGGCGGAGGGGGGGGCTTTAGTTCGCGAGGTATGTTGCTGTCGACTTTCGACATGTTCGCACTAGCTCCTGACCTCGACTATTCGTAGCACTTCATGATGAGGTATCTGTATCCTGGTTTCATCTACGTGGTACGTTCTTATTCTTCATTATTTTGTCGTCTTTGTGCACCAACGGTTCTTATTGCGCCATCCCCTTCTACGTACCATAGTTGTACACTGTATCCGTAATCTTATCGAACACTATTTTCACGCCCATCCATATCAAGACGATACTGCTTAGAAAGCGAATTGTATCGCGAGAACTCGTGGGGTTTGATCTGCGTATCCTTGTCACTGACATCGACGAGTCCTGGTACTTAGGCCGACCAGTTAGAGCTTCTCATCATCAAAAGCATTCCCTCGGGCGGTCGACACCTTCGTTCCGCCAGCCATGCGCCAGGATCATACCCCAGATAGGAAGATTACAGAGAGCCCTGTTCCGGGGGGCACTGTATGTCACAGTACGGGCCTTCCCTTTCCGCTGTAAGATGTGCTCCTCTGGTTGACAGTTCGCAGCTAACCCTCCGTTTGAACTTTGAAGGAAACTCGAACGGCTGGGACACGACCCTCTATACCTGATCGTCATTGAAGTCCTACGCCACAAGAGCTTGGAGCTGATACGTTTTGCCAACGTTTGCCGGAATATTCGCAGCATAGCCATACCTATTCTTTTCCGCCACAGCTTTTGTGTGTGGAATGAAGAAAACGAAACCGTCGAGTTCCCGCCATCAACACTGTGGCCGTACATCCAGTTCGTTCACTAACTATGATCTAAAATGCATCGGTTGACCGTCGTGCCTTCAGGTCCATTCGGCTTATATTGGAGCCCTATTATATACCCGGAGTTGGATACCCAGTCACTTCATTGGGGGAATACCTCCGACAATTCCCTTGCCTCTGCTCTGTAGTGTTCAGTAACATATTTGGCGGAGTTCCTCTGAACATCATTCGTGCATTCTTGACTCCATCCATCCGCAGCATCCATTTCGACAGAACGTCCTGGGCAGGACCGATCCCCTCGCTCTATCCCGAAAACCCTGGCCTCGATTGGCCGCCCATCGACGCACAGTCAGCGGTGAATATCTTGCCCCCCATCGTCACCGAATTCATGTACACGGACACACAGTGGCGTCGACTACCCGCTTACGAATATAAAGAGAGATACTGGGGTGTCCGAAGGCTTCTTACCGTATCATACGGTCCCGAAGTGGGATACCTTCGTCCTTTGGTCATGCACATTTACCCCACCGTGCAAAAACTCGCCCTCCCCGCCGAATCGACGCCTTTTGATGCCATGGCCAAAGTACTATGGCCTTGCCTTCTCGAGCTACATCTCTGGGGCCGATATCCCGAGAGTGACGAATTGAAGAACATCGTCCCTGCCCTCAGCATGATGCCCCATCTCCGTGACTTGGAAGTCGTCGCGGGCCACCCAGATCAACCTAACCGCGTGCGTCTGTGGTCAGAAAGCGCAGCTCCAGTCCCAAACTTTGTCCAGCTTCGCACGTTCAAGTTGTCCTACCCAAACCCGCACGATCTCATATTTTCCCATCTGCCCCCTACCCTGCGTCATCTCTCCCTTCGCGACGAGCCCAGACACTATCACTTCGACCCGCCGCCTGCCCGCGGGGTCCTTCACCTATCCTCACCCATCCCCTCAAGTTCGGAGCTACTGCAAATTCTGTCTCAGTGTCGGTTCGATGAACTGCGCTCTCTGGAGGTGGTCTACCAGGCGGATGATGCGGAGCGGGAGCTTTTGGCTTACATCGCATCGGAGTTCTCGTACCTCGACACACTCGAGGTGCACCGATACGAAAAACGTCTCATGAACATGGTAAGCCGGACATTCGCGGCCGAAGATCATATGGCTGATTGTTACCCTCGACCTTCTTAGGTTGACCTAGCCCGCCTCCTTTCTCCCCTTCAGCGTCTTCGCATCTTATGCTTTAGGTTTGAATGCAAAAAGTACACCGGGCGGTCGAGTCGAGATGCGAGAACTTCCCGCTGGCTTCCGGTAGATGATCCAGAACCAGACACGTTTCCTGCGGTAGCCGACGATTTCGTTCGAGCGTTCGTGTCGCCGGTCGCCCCTCCGAACCTGGAGATGATCTCTATGCTTCACGTGCGGCTGTCGATGGAATACAATCGCTGGGAGCGGTGGCGAGTCATTGAGTCGCAGGATGGTAGCCGGAGGGTGGAGAGTCTGCCTCTAGGAGAACAGTAAGTGTGTTCTGTGTTGCAATGAGTTTCCCTATCGCTAACGATGTGAAGGGATTCGACAAATGTCCCGTCATTATCTAACCGATATTAAAGGAAAGGTTTCATATGTTTTTTCGTGTTCGTTGTTTGTTGTACTTATCTAAATGAGTTGCAGTGGGAGATTGAAGTGATACTGACATCAAGATGTAATGTACTTGTACAGTGGCGTAAACACAGTCATATATAGCATGGGTCGGTTGGTAATTCTAGGCGAAGGTTGTGCTACTACTGTGCTCTAATGACTATGTACACATGGTGGACCGGTACCGTGACGAGTTACGAGTATGACGACCTCGAGTTTTTTTCATTCAAATACATTTATATCCCGCGTTATGACGACCTCGAGTTGAGCGCAGATCGAGTCGGAGTTAGTCTCCCAGAGGCAGACGAGATAATTCGTCAACACTTCTCAAGTTCAGGATCCTCTTATGTCGGAGTCTGGCTAGTCTCCCAGAGGCAGACGAGACACTTGCGTCAAACCTTCTCAAGTTCAGGATCCTCGTGTCTGGCGTCTGCTTTTGATACGGTAACCGTTGTCGGGAGGTCGGGGGAGCTTGATTGGCGCCTGTTGCCGTCATCGGCATGTCATGTGCGCAAGTTAAATAAGATAGTTATTAGTTACTACTAAAAATGGCAGGTATTGCGTGACGGTACTGTGTCAGACTCAGATTTCAACGTCGCTGGCAGACTGCAAGCTCTCTGGATTGTCGTATATTTACATGTGGATATCGTCCCCAAGTTCACGAGTTCCATATCCCACATGTTAGACATGCAGTAAGTGAAGGTGGTCGTGCTATACAGCGGCAAGTATAATGAGTAGTACACAAGAAACATACGGTGCACGGCCATTTGACGAGAGGCACTGAGAGCGGAGCAGGACAAGGCTTGAAGGGAAGATAGTAGAGAGCTGCCTAGAGCTGCGCTGTAAGTATATGGCCAGACATCTGAGAAAAATTGTGGAAAGCAGTATGAGAGGACATCCAGATTCCAGGCTGCTCTTTCACGACTGTCATGAACGCCTCCTAAATATATACATTGGACCTTACTTTACTATAGTTTACCATCAGACCTCGCATCGGACTTCGCATCGGCTTTGCATCGCGTCCGGCCCTTTGGGCATACCGGTCTTCTCGGCTTCCTCGGTCATGATCTAGACCTTGGAGTCACACTTACCTCGCCTCGTGTTGTGACCCACCTCGTACTCCGTGGTACCCACTTCGTAGTCCGTCCTGACCCACTCCTACTCCGGCTTTGTTTGTCTTCGTTTGGGTCCTTATCCTCATGTATATAAGGGCTCACCAATCTATGAGGAGGGGTCATCTCGACCTTTTCTATTCTCCGGCTACCTGGGGGATCCTCCCTAAGTACTGCAGGGGAAGGTCCACACCTTCGTTATCACCCGCCCCCCTCGATCCTATCCTCGTCTCTCCTCACCTTGTACCTCGTCGCGACGTCCTGAACCTGCATCGCAGGTAGACCGTTGCTGACAACGACATACTCAGCCGCCGATTATGCACTGTCAACAGAGCGACACTAGCAGGGAGGATAAACCAGATGCCATAGAGTTGTTAGAAGTATCGTGATGGACGACACGGTATGCACCACCAGTGAATAGGTTGCAAGGATTATTACCTGACCCAGCCTGACTCACCTAGTAGTAGTTCGTCTGCACCTGTTTTTCGACGCAAAGTCCACTATATCTTCGCTGAAGTCGTCCTCTATCTTTCGTAGCGATCACTCCGCGGCGGCATGGTGAAGAATGCGCGGACAAGCACGATGAAGGAGGATGAGGTGGAGAACTTGGAAGAATCGCGCGCGATAATCAGTTATTTTAGATTATTTACAAATAGTTTGCATGCTCGGCGCTGCTCGGCATGACACTGACAAGGCTGTTGGCTCGGAACATACTGAACTCCCCCGACCTCTCGACAAGCGCATCAGTGGGAAAAGTAGACTAAGTCTGGCACACATTTGCCACTTCCTCTCAACACGGTCGTCCTCGCAATCCGAAAACATGCCTTCTCTCTGTTTTTCGCAGAGTTCTTCTCCCTCACACGAGCCATCAATCGAATACCGAAGTCTCGTGCGCTCAAACAGGCTTTTATATTCGCCGACCGAATCATAAATCTGTATGTTGAACTTGCTGCGCTCAACACGCGACACCTACAGGTCGGGCAACTGACTCACACATCTACCTAGAACATCTTCAAGAGACCTGGTTAGTCTTTCGCCGCCATATCGACCATGCCGCACACGCAAGTCGTCAAAGAGCCGATCACGTCCAGGGAAGTCGGACAGTCGGTGCGTGCTTGTATCCATGATGGTGTGACTATCTTCCTGACTGTGAACGTTGAACGTTGAACGTTGATTGTCTAGCCTGGTGATGACAGTTCAAAGTCGAGGGAGGCCCTACCCGGTGGATCAGTATGTTTTCCCTCGGTCTCAATACCAAAAACAGAGCTAACTAGGTAACAGTGTCTGGCTCCTGCGTTGGATGACATCCCCGTACTCCATTATCATAATCAAGAGCCTCATTCCGCTGCGTACGTTTCATATCATAATCACGATACCAGTACATTAACCGGCACGATTGACCCTCTAGGCCGAATAATTTCATCCAACGCACAAAAAGAAACATCGCAGGATACATGTGCGCTTATACCCTGTGCTCGTTTTTTGCATCCACCGGAGGCTTCCTTTTTGGCTTCGACACTGGTATGCTTCTCCTTTCGATTTAACTGTGCACACCTACAATGCAATATACAGGCTCTGTTGGACCCGTGACCGTCATGCCCCAGTTTGTCGAAGACTTCTCCCTTCACTCGCCCGTTATCCAAGGCCTCGTCATTTCATCCATTCTCATCACTGCATCCTTGGCCTCCGTCATCGCAGGCCCCGTCTCCGACCGGATTTCCCGCACGCGTACATTTGCCTTGGGCGGGGCGATCTTTGGCATGGGCTCCACTCTCGCCGCAGCTGCAAATGGTCTACCGATGCTGTTTGTGGGCCATTGCATCACGGGTATAGGCGAGGGGTTCTTCCTCTCCACCTCACGGTTTACATCCTCGAAATTGCTCCAACCAGCATTCGCGGACGCTTGTCGTGCACCCAACAACTTTTCATTACGATCGGCGTGACCTCGGGTACGGGTTTCCACTGGTTCGACCCAGAATCACCACTCATACACATCGCTGGACAGGTTTCTTCGTGGCTTACGGGACCGTCAGACTGACGTCGTCCTTCTCCTATTGCATCGTCTTTATGCTCCAAGCCGTCTGCTCGCTGGCCTTCGGACTGGGTTCTCTTTTCCTACCCCATTCTCCCCGTTGGTTGCAACACGTTGGGCGGGCAGAAGATGCGGCACGCGCGTGGGAAAGGCTAGGCTATACCGCTGCTGAGGTGGAGAAAGAGCAAGAGGTTGAACAGCGTGTGCGCGCTGAAGCAAGTACAAACAGAAACAGGCCGGAAAGCTCGACGATGAAGATGCTCTGGGGCAAGGATGTGCGTCGGCGTACACTTTTGGGGGTGTTCTTAATGGGAATGCAGCAAGTACGCGTTACCTTCGCCTGCCGCCATTTCGCCTGCCGCCATTTTTTTCCAGCTGACGTACATATAAAGGCATCTGGAATCAATGGTGTGCTATATGTTTGTACCTTCTAGGCCTCCTACCCCAGCATGTGAACTAATACCTCTCTCAAGTACGCACCTGTACTCTTCTCACAAGCTGGCCTTTCCTCTACTACTTCTGCCTTCCTGGCCTCCGGCGTATCAGGCTTGATAACCGTCGTGTGCACCATTGTGGCTCAGGTCTTCACCGACAACTGTTTGTTTGCTCCTACCTTCTTTTGCCTAATCTTAACCAATATATCACAGGGGGTTGTCGTCCGTCCATGATAATTGGAGGTGCAGCGATATCCGGGTCCATGTTACTTATTGGTACCCTCTATGCTACCAATGCGACGGCTATGACCAGCGGACGCTACACCATTATCGCATTCATATACATCTTTGTCATTGCGTTCTCTATGAGCTGGGCCGTCGTGAACCGCATCTACTGCTCTGAGATCCAGCCTATGCACACGCGCACGGCCGCGACGAGCCTCGGCCAGTGTGCCAACTGGGTACTTACATTTCCCCTTCTCTCGCTCATACTTATCCGCGGCCCAAACTAACTCTACCTGATCCAATTAGGTGGTCAACTGGATCATCGCATTCTCGACCCCGCTCTTCCTCTCTGAATCGTCCTCAGGCCCATACTTTCTCTTCGGCGCGTGCTCCCTCGTCACGGTCATCGTCTGCGTACTCTTCCAGCCCGAGAGTCGCGGGGTGTCACTCGAGGCGCTGGACTCGATATTCGAGGTTTTGCCTTGGCGGAGGATGCTGTCGAGGCGGGCGATTCGGTTCAGTGCGCGAATGCACGCGGAGGCAGAAGATCCGATCCCATTACGACTGCTTACTATTGGTGCCAATGCTTGAGACTGACTAGGAGGTAATTTTGGTGTTATTTTCGGTTTATGACACGTGGCGAAGTTCATGCGACATATATACGCGATAAAGCTTGTATATCTTCCTTTCTCCCCCCATCGTAGAGCAGGGTGGCCTTGATGTTTACTGTAGAGTTTCTGTACGCGATGAACAAGCCAGATTATATCGTACTCTACTTGGCTCTTTGCGCCCTTCTCCCCTTATCTGTATAGAAAGAATGACTTAGAGTCCTTGCATCAACGTGGGGTATTGGTGTTTTACGATTCAGTTTAGGGAGTAGCCTCAGGTGCCGGGGAAAGCGCGCACGGCCTTTCCCAAGCCTTTCCTATCCTATCCTTCCCCTTCATACTTGTACCACGCCGTTGCCAATGACCTGTGTCCTACCTCCGGAACTCCTCAGACTTATCATCGACGAACTCGAATCTCCAGATCATTTCCGAGCATTACGCTTGGTATCATCAACCTTCAACGCATTTGCGACTCCTCGCGCATGCCGGACTTTGCATGTCTCCAATCGGCTGAACAGTGGAGCAAACCTCAAGAACTTGCTACTCGCAACACACATTACACCGCACGTCGAGGAGCTTTTCTATTGCGATAAATGGGCGGAAGATGGCCAGGATAAGATGCTCATTCCAGGTGCGTGTCTCCCGTCTTGCCTGCCTTGCGCTCATTATTAACCCAGTCACTTTCGCAGACTACGATCCTGCCAACATGTCCGATCGCATTGCAGGCAAGCAGCTTGTCGAAGCCTTCCTCATGCTGTACAACCTGTCCTCGCTGTCCTCCTTGGTTATGACATTTTATCCCGAATTTGAAGAGTCAAGGATGCGCCACGAGTGTTCTTCTCATTGGACCCTTCAATCCGCGCTCCTTACAGCACTATCAAGACAGACGACCCATCTCTCCCTAAAACTTCGCGCCTTCTCTATCCACAATCTCATTGCCTTCCATGACCCCTCCGGCTTGTATGAGTCAACGTCCTTCATCACCCTCCTCAGCCACCTTACCGCTCTCCACATCACCACCCTCTCGGATACGAATCCGCTCTCCGGCACCGTGCATGGGTTTCCGATGGCCAAGTTCTGGGGAATGTCAGAAACGCAGTTTATGAGACCGATGGAACCGCCTAAGTCGCAACGATGGGAGGAGCAAGAGAGAACAGATAGATTCGAGAGTGTCAGGCCTAGGGTAGTGCAACGTGCGCTACAGTACCGTATGACGAGATGGACAGTCTGAGGAAAAGGGAAAAGGGATACTGTCCTTATATACAAGTGGGAACGATGGTGCGATGCGATGCGATAGTGGTGCGAGCGGGGGGAACAATAAGAAAGGAGTCATGGGGAGGAGGGCGGGAGTCCGGAGCAATGATGTCATAGATAAGGATGCGGAACACCGTTCGGAAGTCCGGGCAGTGACGTCGTTGGAGCATGTGATGCGAAGGAAAGTCATGTGCCGTGACGCGTCGCGTGTACAAGGTCTGCAAACGAAGAAAGAAATGGAGCGATCCGTGACATTACCCCCCCTTTAAGACGCGCTTTCGCCTGGAGCGCGATGTCATCTGCAAGGGTGGATGCGAGAAAATCATCAAAGGAGATGCCGAGGGAACGCACGGGGCGGGGCGCATTTGGATGGCGCTTGTGGAAAGCGTCAATCATGTCGGTAACCTTTGAGAGCGACGAACGCGGGAGCCAGGTGTTTTCGGAGTCGGGATAGCCGGCCCACTTGACGAGGTACTGAATACCTTTCTTGTTACGAGTTGGTTTAGAGTCGACAATGTCTTCAACGTCGTATTCTTCTTCATCGTCGATGAGGTCTGGTGGCGGCTGTTCATAATTTGGCCCGTGAGCGGCTGTCTCCTTGTACGCGGTGAGCAGCGAGGCATGGAAGACTGGATGGATTCGCCACGTCTTCGGCAGCTTCAAGCGGTAGTTGACTGGGCTGATGACGTCAATGATTTCGAAGGGTCCAAATCGTTTGGCAGCAAGCTTAGCTTTCGGTCTCGTCGTCTTCAGGTTTTTGCCTTCGAGCCATACTTTGTCTCCGACGGCAAACTGCGTTGATTCGCTGACCGTGTCGCCATTGTAGTGCTTCATCAAGTCTGATGCGAGGGCGAGGCTGGCCTTGATCTCCTGTCGGACTTCTTGAAGTTGACGGAGGCGTTCTTCAACTGCAGGGACCTTTGAGGACGGGTTTACGGAGGGGTACATTTTCGGGAGGAAGCCGTAGAGGACTTCAAAGGGAGCCTTTCCAGTAGCTGCATGGGTGCGAGAGTTGTGAGAAAACTCGAAGAAGGGTAACCACTTCACCCAGTCGTCTTGACGGTAGTTGCAGAATACTCGCAGGAACTGCTCGAGGTTCTGGTTCTCGCGTTCGGTTTGGCCGTCTGTCTGTGGGTGATACGCTGTGCTGAGGGCGGACTTGATCCCGAGCATCTCGTTGAGTGTACGCATCACCTGTCCAGCAAATTGGGGTCCACGATCCGAGATGATCTTGTCTGCTAAGCCGTAGTGTCGGTATACCTTGTCGAAGAGAATGTCGGCCGTGCCATCACTGGTGATCTTCGTTGTACATGGGGTGGTAACCACCATCTTGGTGAGGCGATCGACCACGACATTGACGGCGTTATAGCCTTCGCAGTCAGGGAGTTCGACGATGAAGTCGGTGGAGATGACGCCAAATGGTCGATCGGGTACTTCGTTTGGGATCATGTCGACGTGGGGTCGGCTGCTCTGTGTCTTCGTCGACTGGCAGGTTGCGCATCCTGCTACAAAGTCGCGGACAAAGACAGACATGCCAGGCCACCAATATTCACGACTCACAAGCTCGTAAGTCTTGAAGCGACCGGGGTGTCCAGCCAGGGGCGATTCATGGTACATTTTGACAATGTCGCGTCGCAACTCGTCGTCTGCAGGGACATATACCTTTCCTCTAAACAGGACCAGGCCTTCTTCATAGTTCCACTCTTGAAGGTTCTTGACGAGTGTACGTGGTCCGTTTCGTAAGATGGCGTCCAGGGCTTGAACGACCTCGATGTCCTTGGTCTTGCAGTCGCGGATACGTCGTCGGAGTTCGACATCGCCGAGGGAGGTTACTGCTCCTGGCCTTGTTGCGCGTACTTGGAAGTACTTGGGGTCAAGCAAGACGCGCTCCTTGTTGTCGTTTTCAACACCATCCTTGTGATCGGGTCGTCGAGACATTGGATCCGGGCGGTGGGAAATTCCTGGTTTATGGACGAGCGAGAAGTCAAATCAAGTGAGGAATAGAGCCCAACGTGCCTGTCGGCGGCTCAGCTTCTGTGCCGTCTTGAAGTGCTCCAGGTTCTTGTGATCTGTCCAGATTTCGACGGTGTCGGGGGCGCCTTCGAGGTAGTGGCGCCAGGCTTCAAGCGCACGGATGATCGCAAGTAGCTCCTTGTCGTAGATGTCGTAGTTCCGTTCCGGTTCTGATAGGGCCTTGGACAGATACGCCACTGGATGCCAGTGACCGTCATCGCCTTTCTGCGAGAGTATACCTCCAGTAGCAAAGTCCGAGGCATCGACTTCAACGAGGTAAGGCTTCTTTGGGTCAGGCATGACCAAGACGGGGGAGGAAGTAAACGCAGCTTTCAGTGCGTCAAACGCAGTTTGGCAGTCCGCCGACCAGTCCCATGTGCAGTCCTTCTTTGTCAGGTCGAATAGGGGTCGTGCAACCTTGGAGAAGTCCTTGATGAAACGTCGGTAGAAGTTGCCAAAGCCGAGGAAGGATTGCACATCTTTGACCGTTCGTGGTATCGGCCAGTCCTGAATACCTGCTACCTTGACGGGGTCCATAGCGATCTTGTCGTGCGAGATGATGAGTCCGAGGTATTCGACAGAGTCTTGCTCAAAGACGCATTTCTCCGGTTTGAGGAAGAGGTCGTTGTCTTGCAAACACTGCAGAACCTGCCGCACTATGGCACGGTGTTCGTCCATGGTGCGGGTGAACACCAAGATGTCGTCCATGTAGATGATGACCTTGCCCGAGTCGATGAGATCCTTGAACAGTTCATTCATCATTGCCTGAAACGTCGCAGGGGAGTTCATAAGCCCGAAAAACATCACCGTAGGTTCGAAGAGACCGCGATTCGTCTTGAACGCAGCCTTCCACTCGTCGCCTTCCTTGATGCGGACATTGTTGTAGCCCCAGCGGACATCCATCTTGGAGAAGATCTTTGCACCTTTGAGGCGGTCGACAATTTCAGAGATCAGTGGCAAGGGGTATTCGTTCTTGACAGTGCCTTTGTTTAGTTCTCGATAGTCCTGTACGGGACGCAGCTTTCCATCCTTTTTCTTCACAAAGAAGAACGGACTCGCCTGAGGTGACTTCGATGGGCGGATATAGCCCTTCTTCAGGTGGTCGTCGAGGAAGGTGTCGAGTTCGATCTGCTCGGAAGGTGAGAGGGGGTAGATCTTGCACGGTTTGGGTTCAAAGCCGTCTTTCATGTCGATAGCATGGTCCCATGGCCGTCGGTCAGGAAGTCGCTCGGAGGTTTTCTTGTCGAATACAGGCGCAAAGTCGCGGTACGGCGGGGGGACTAAGTCTTCAAAGGTTTGCGGGCGTGCGTTCTCTTTTGAATGCTCTGCAAGCTCCTGTGCTTTTGTAAAGCCCGCGCGGATAGGTACTGCATCTGGATTAGGACCGTCGGTTTCAGGGAGGATTCCGGCGTGGCGTAGTCCATTGATCTCCCAGTCTCGGAATACCATGGGCCGCTCGTCGTCGTCTTCAGTGAAGAGTCGTGCGGGTAGAGGGGAGCGATGGACCGTGCGGACGCGAACACCTTTGACTCTGCGTGCAGGAATAACATAAGTGGGGACTGGGGTCCAGGACACATATGTCGGCTCTGGGAAGGGATCGTCCAAAACGAGAGGTGTCCTCGGGGTTTTACCTGCTTCAACCTTACGCTGTGATTGGACCGATGATGGTCTCCGTGGCTTGGTTGCGAGGTTTGTCACAGGAGGTTTGGACAGAGTGCATGAGGGGGGGCAGCGGAGCATGTCAACACGGTCTCGTTGCCAGTCTATGGTGGGATTGTGCTCATCGAGCCAGTCTGTTCCAAGGATCATGTCATGATCGCTGATGTCGGTGATGAAGAACTCAGCTTCTTCCTCATGGTACGCCTTTGAATCTTGCGAGTACATCCGGATCCGCTGGGTCGTTGTGTCGCGTACCCAGCCCATGATGTTCTCGGTGCCGTCCACATTACGCACGGGGAACGGGTTTTCTAGTTTTCTTGTGGTAAGCTTCTTGCGTTCAACGAAGCTTCGGTTCAGGATAATTCCTTCTGCGCCGCTATCAAGCAGCGCGTCTGCGTCGATTTCTCTTTTGGTAACTCGTCCGATCAGCTTGACTTTGAGCGTGATCGATGGTGTTTGCCTGTTCTTGGTGACAGTAGACAGATACAAACACGGGGGATACGATTGCTCACAGGTATGCATGGATGATAATACAGCGAAACGATTCGACGGTGATACCAAAAGTCCTTTGCCTCCACCAGACGACGCGACTGGGGGGCGTTTCAAAAATCCTGCGATTCCAGGATGTCCTTCAACAGCGCTACTGCCTGCTCCTTGCCTTCCGCGTCCAGATCCTTCAGCTGGCGAGTGATCGCCGCGATGGTTTTGGATGGGTCGGGAGCTGTTTTCGCAGTGGACGGAGCCGTGTTCGTTGGCAGGGGAGGGGCCTTGGACCCAGTCTCTACTGCGCCCACCCGTCGCGCGCTCGAGTCGCGGTTGGGGCAGTCGCGAGAGACGTGACCGGCTTGTCAACACATGAAGCACTTGCCTTCGCGCATCATCTTTGCGCGCTCGTCGTCCGTCAGCTTTGCAGGGCGGGTCGAGGTGTTGGTGAAGGCGCCGACTCGGCGCGACGAGGAGTCGTTGGTCGAACCGTTCGAGGTGAGCGCGACAGCCCCCTTGGACTGACTGCTCTTCCTCTCCGGGTTCTCTTCGAGCCACTGGTGGTTGATGCGGCGGGCGCGCTCCTTCCACTCCGCGAGCTTGGTGGGGAACGGGTACGACCGGGCCACCTGCTTGCCGAGGTCACGCTGAAGTCCCTTCTTGAAAAAGTGGATTAGCGCCTCGTCGTCGTACGCTGACATGGTTGCCAGCATCTCAAACTCGGTGATAAAGTCAGTGACGTCCCGGGTGGTCATTGCGAGCTCGTTGATCTTACGCTGAGCCTCTATCTTCGGATCGACGGGCACGAAGTCTTTGCCAAACCTCTCGAAGAGCTCTTTGTAGGAGCTATAGTGGAGTGTTGGGGGCGTGGGGTCGAGGGTGTCGGCGTCTTCCTTCTCATCTTCGTCGGCGAAGAGTTCCATGCGGCGATGCGTGGCCCAGGCTTTTGCCGTGTCGTCCTCCATCAGGCTGAGGAGGAGCATCATCTTGGCATCATCTGTGGCATAAACATCTTTGTTAACGCGCAGGAACATGCGGAGCTCAAGGGAGAACCGGAGGGTGTCGCGTCTATCGCCTTTGAATGGCTTTGGCTTGGGGCCGATCTCCCGCTTGGAGACGGCAGGTTTAGATTCGGCATCGGACATCTTGTCGAAGGGGAGGGGGACGGTGAGGGATTGGGCGAGTTCTTGATCAAGGCGGCGTAGGGTTTCTCGTTGGCGTTCTTCTGCTTCTTCAACTTCGTCCTCAACTTGTTTTGCGACAAGGAAGTCGGCGGGGGTGAGGAATTGCTGGTTATGATGCCACGACCAGTGATCTTGGACGGGACTGAACGAAGTGGGCTGCCACTCAACTACTGATCGTCCTGGGGTTCCGTTCTTGTTCCGTCTATAGGCGTACCACTTCCCAGTTGTGTCGTTGTGGTTGATCCCTTCTGGGACTTCGATTACAGTACGTCGACGGGGTGGGGGCGAGTTGGTCGGAGGGGGGTTCAGGAAGCGCTGTAGAACGTCCGCAGCGGTGGCAAAATCCGATTCTTCGACGTAGGGTTGTTCGTCGCGGTCGTCGAAGTACCAGTCTCGACGTTGCCGGTTTGGTTCGTCGTGCAGCCAACGTACGGATTCCTTAGTCTGCTGCGAGGTGAGGATATAGTATTCTTCGGGACAGTAGTCTCGAAAAATGCCTGGGGGGAGGTTCGGAGTGGGGGGACGAGGGGCTGTGGAGGACGTGATGATGGTCTAGAAGAAGTCCGCCGCGATGGGGCGACGGCCGAGGAGTTTCTTGGTGAGGTAGCCGGCTTTTACTGCCTGGCGGATCTTATGTTCGTGGTGGCGGCGACGAAGGGTCTTACCCTTGATGGTGGGACGGAGGACTGGTGGCGGGGTGGATTCGGGGGTCCGGCGGTTAAACTGGGAGACGGAGGTGAAACTGGTTTGGAGGATCGGGTTGGGGGCGTCCTGGATGAGGTATGTGTGGTAGGTGGGGGCGTGGAGGGTGAATTCAAGGCGTTCGAGATCTATGTTGATGCACGTAGTGATCCGGACGTATAGGGCGAGGACGACAGTACCGTGATCCTTGTGCCACCTCCACTCGAAGATGCGGAAGTTGAGGCCGTGCGCGGTCCAGGGATCTGTCTTGCAGAGGTTCTGTACGGGGACGAGGCAGTTGACGGTGACGGCGTCGGACCAAGGGTAGGGAAGTGGTGCGTCGTCGCGGGGGGTGATCGGCTTTCCGTTGAACGGGAGGAAAACCGGTGCGTTCGGGAGGTCCGTGGTGGGAGTTTTTAACGTCGTAGAGACGGCAGAGGTAGATGGAGAGAGGGGTGCGAGGTAGGCGTAGGGGTAGACTGTCCAGGTGTCAGAAACGCAGTTTATGAGACCGATGGAACCGCCTAAGTCGCAACGATGGGAGGAGCAAGAGAGAACAGATAGATTCGAGAGTGTCAGGCCTAGGGTAGTGCAACGTGCGCTACAGTACCGTATGACGAGATGGACAGTCTGAGGAAAAGGGAAAAGGGATACTGTCCTTATATACAAGTGGGAACGATGGTGCGATGCGATGCGATAGTGGTGCGAGCGGGGGGAACAATAAGAAAGGAGTCATGGGGAGGAGGGCGGGAGTCCGGAGCAATGATGTCATAGATAAGGATGCGGAACACCGTTCGGAAGTCCGGGCAGTGACGTCGTTGGAGCATGTGATGCGAAGGAAAGTCATGTGCCGTGACGCGTCGCGTGTACAAGGTCTGCAAACGAAGAAAGAAATGGAGCGATCCGTGACAGGGAAGGTCGATCTATCAAGCCTTTCTCCCGCCTTGCCAGCACAATTTGACCTCTCTCACTCTCTGGAGCGACCAGGACATCGGTGGAGCCATCGGCGGAGCGACCTTCCTCGGCCTATTCTACCCACACCTCATCTCCCTCTCTATCCAACATTTCGTCCTCGAAGGGAGCGACGCGCTGTTGGACATATATCAAGGCTCAGTCCCCATCGGTGTGGAGGATTTCATCGCGCGTCATGGGCGTACGCTCACGCGGCTGGAGATGCGGAGGTGCAAACTCACAAAAGTGCTTGAGGAGGTCAACGTCGGGAGGGATTGGGCGGATGTCTGGGTGCGGTTCTCGGATGAGCTTAATCATCTTCACGAGCTCATCGTTGAAGAGGAGTGGATGGATGAAGCTGATGAACTTGGCGCGGATGACCGCGGGCAGCGCGTAGCGTATGTTATGGTGGATGAGTTTGGTGGCTCCCTTCCTTTCCGAGGCAAGCCAGAGAGGAGCAGGACGCGGGCGCTTTAGAGAAATTCTATGCTACCGTGGCAGCGAGGCATTTGTCGGTTGTATGAAGACTAATCATGGAATAAAACTCGGCAGTTCGAGCCAATCAAAATCGGCACATTGAGATCATGTAAATCTTATTGCCATTGGTACCACCTCCCTCCTACTTTCTTGTCAGCTGTAGCGAACGACAACTTGAACTCACACCATCAGGACTCTTCCCTCGATCATAAGCTGGCCTCAACAGAAGTATGGCGGTCGAGACGTTGCAAAAATACCGCCCGAACTTTCGCCGCGTCAAACCTCTTTTCGTCACAAATTCAAACCTTTCTGTCACAACTTCAAACCTTTTCGTCACATCTTTCACTCCCGAAAACTTTTCGTCCCGCATTTATTCCCGAATACATCTTTTTACTGCACATATCCTTACGTTCTTGTGGCTATCCTCGGGCTCTCTTCCCTCCTCGGCCCCTCAACAATGAGCCTCAAGGCCTCAGGCCTCACGCGTCACGAGTCATGCCATTGCCCAACTCCGTAGGTGTCACTAGGTCACGGTACTGTCGATTTCCGGCCTCTTCCGAGATTGGATCGGGACTCCCTTGGATTTTGCGAGATCCAACAGATTGAAAGGGGTCCCGATCTAATCTTGTCATGTGGTCTCTGTCTTGTTGTGCCTGCCTGGCATCGGATGCCAACACGCTCTCGCCGTTCACACATTCTGGTTATATATACCTATAATACATGATCAGCCCCATATGCCTAACCTGTATGCTACACGCTGAGCCGCCGTCGGCCGCGCGATTTGACTCCAGTATAATCCACGCTCGCCCAACATCCTGTCCTATGTATGCAATCGACAATCGGCCGTTAGGGAGGCCTACAGCACACAGGGCCCCACATGGGACTTTCCTCGATGTCCGGCCGTCCTCGTCCTACAAGATCACCCACTACAACTGGCCGTTGCGTAGGTCTCCAGTAGACATGTACCCAGGCATGCCTGCCCCCAATATGCGGCCGACCTAGTGTGCCAATACACCCCGGGTCGAAAACTTCAACCGCCGGGATATCCCTGGAATATATATGTACATCCCACACGAGACTTGCAATATATTTCGTTACCCATGGATCTAGGGGGATGGTTGTAACCGCACCCGGCGGGTCTAACCTTCCAACCGAAATTCCCAGGGTCGGTAACCTCGCCTTTTTCAAAGCTGAAGAGGCGCGATGCTTTGCAAAGATCTTCAAGGAGGAAAAGACACAGTTGACGGTTGATGAAAAGAAGGAACGCAAAATCATGCGGTTGCTGCTCAAAATCAAGAATGGGACCCCACCTGTGCCCAAGACAGCACTACGCCAGATCACAGATAAAGCCTGCGAGTTTCGAGCTAGGCCTTTATTCGACAAAATCCTTCCCTTGCTTATGGAGCGACCCATCGAGGACCAGGAACGTCATCTTCTTGTCAATGTCATTGACACAGTCTTGTATACGCTCGACGACCTCATCTGACTCTGCAGCTCCATCCTCTGCACCAGGTCTCGCACCCGAGCTTCCTACGAAAATTCACGCCTTGATTGTAAGTCGAAGTATCATTATATTGGACTATATACCCACGCGAGATCAACAGTACTCACTCCCCAGTCCCTGCCCTCGTTCTATCCGCCGCAAACCTCAACGCAAACCCCATCGAAAGCACCTCCTCCCTGATTCGATGTAGGGTTTCCACCTCCACCCTATACCCCTCGTCTAGCCGCTCCCATGCCTCAAAGTCCTTCGCGGCGGCGGCTCCCTCCGCCAGGACCGTCATCGCCAGTGCGGCCCGTCGAGGGTCAAGCAGCTGGGTCGAACGTTCTGGCAGACGCACGTTGTCGGGGTCGGGGGCGAAATGCTTGACGAAATCCATCCAGGCCTTCAGGTCGTGCGTTTCTACATCAGAGGGTAAGTGAGCGAACTCCGGGGGCCAACACACTGACTCACCTTCCGCCGGATAGTGTCTCTGAGCGAGCCCCGCAATGTTGGGCGGATTGTCGGGGGGGCACCGCCTCTGCTCACCCGCCTCCTGTCCCCACCCCATCCGCTCCCCTCTCTACGACCCTTCCCCAAATTTGACGGGGCGGAAGACGGACACCGGCTTCGAGGACAGCTCCTCCGCCGTCAGCGCCCAGGAGATACGCCGCAGGTCGTCAATTCGGGGCTTCTTGCTGTCCAGTGCAGACGCAACAGGAGGTGCATAGGGGGACCCAGGACGCTTCCGGGGGTGGATGGGTGCCGAGGGCCCGGGTGATGGTCGAGGCGTAGGAGGAGATGATGGGATCTCGATTACTGTCCAGTAAATCCGTATGTTAGAGCCAAAATTATCGAGTGGAAGTGATTAGACGCACCGTCTTTGTTAAGGACGGTCCTTATCACGTGACAAGCGGCTCAGGCTATAGTACTCGTGTGTTGTGAGAAGTGGGATCAGGTGATCCAGACGTCTCGGTTATACGAAGGGTGAGGTCGATAAGCGAAGCAGTAAGTCTTCACGGAAGACTTAGGCGAGCTTTCGACTTAGTTACTTTAGGCTCTCTTTAGTAGCTTTAAGAGGAGGTTCTATTTAGAACAGTCCTGTATTTACAAAGAGAACGAGCTGAGGAATAGCTCGTTCGACGAGCCTCCTTTTATAAGAAAGGAGGTCGAGTAAATATGTGTACATTGAGCGACGGTCGTATCAAGTATCTACGGGGATGAGACTGTGGCACCGTCACAGCTATGCCGTTGAGACAGTGACGATCTGTGGCACTGTCGTAGTCACGTCGTTGAGACGATTACGAACTGGGGCACAGTCGTAATCCGTCGTTTAGCGACGTCCTTCCGAATAAGGCAATGAGAAATGGAATACCTTGATCGAGTTGTAACACTAGCCCCCTCTCTAGAATTGACGTCCCGTTGATTCACGAATTGGATTACTGTTAAAGGGATTTCTTGAAGAGGTTCTTGGTCGTTTATTCGTCGCCATCGTTGGAGGAAGACGATTGACGCGAGAAGAGTGAAGATCGTGAATCCGACAATGATGCTTAGGACGACGACAAGCCAGCGAGGGGTGGTTGCATCGAGGATCGTAAGGTCGGGTGATTGTGTGGGTTGCATCACGCTTCTGAGTCCTCATTTTTTGATGTTCGCCTCTTTTATCCTTATCCGGAATCAAGCGATAGAATTCTATTCTACCGCTTTAGCAACGCCTCCACTACTTTGATATCCTCCACGTCTATCGTGGGAGACCCTAACCGATGCCCTATCCTAGCCGTCGTCGCGTGGTCCGGACTTCTGAATCGGGGCCCGCGTTTCCGGAAGAGCCCTTTGATGCCGCATCTTCCTTTCGATTCTTGCATGGCTTCTTCGTCGAGGCTTCTCGGCCTCTTCATGGCACGAGCGACGTCCGGACAGCTTAGGAGTTCCGTGACTCGCTTGAGATGACGGAGGAGTTCTTCGTCGCGTGGGTCGGGCGTGGGAGTGCGCGAGAGGACGGGCGAGGGAGGAGGAGTGGTAGGAGGAGTGGAGTCGATGGTGGAGAGGTTACGCGAGGAGGAGGCGAGAGTGGAAGACATTTTGATTGGTTTGGGTGGTGTGAGTGGGTTTGTTAGACGATGTCTGAGGGTGTCATCGTCTCTCTGGCTTTCCCTTTTATTCTTACGATGCAGAGGGGCAATGATGTAATCATTGCCATAAATCGTAAGCGGGAATTCGTACATAATCAAACACTAGTCGTAAGTAAGCGACACGTCCAGCGCGTCGCAGGGAGAGTACCAAACACTTCGCCTTCCTCATAGCGACAGGAACCTATACAGTAGAGAAGTCCGAGGAAAATATGCGTACAAATGAGGGCGCAGTCCATGATTAGTCCGAGAAGTATTGTAACGATGAATGCAAAGCGTGATGATGATGATGATGAGGGAAAAGGGAAAGGGCGAGTGCGTATGATGGGTAAGAGTTCGTCCGTGTGCTTACCAGGGCTCCGGCCAGTGATCCTTCGATTCTTCCGCTTCCTGCAAGTCCCAATCTTCTTCCTTCCAGAAGAGATCGTTGACGCGCCAGGAGTGGTTGAAGCGCGAAGGGGGTTCCCGCTGAGTGCGGAGCATAGCGTCCTCCCAGTACAACCACTGTTCGGTGGCGTGTTGGGCGGCTTCGTGCGTCAGGCTCTCACGTCGCGCGAGGAACCCCAGAAGCTGCCTGTGGGCGTGGGCGGTAGCGTCGGTACGTCGGAGGTGGGGGTGGGACATCAGTGTTCCTGGACCGTAGTTGATATCCGGACGGCTCGGGTGAGGGAGAGGAAGAGGAGTCTGTGGTCGGAGGGGATAGCAAGACCGCGATCGGGGGAAGTGAGGGGGAGCGTTCTTGCGACGGGGACAGTCTCGGCGGAGATGGTCTCGCTCGCCGCATTTCCAGCAGCGTTTCCGCGGCTTCGCGGGAATCGCGTCCCACTTCTCTTGCGTCCACGTGGTCGGCTCGTCGTTCCATAGGTCCGAGGGATTCTCGGCTACTTCCTTCGTCTTGTCGTCCGTCGGACTGTCCGGTTCGTCCGCCGAGCTGTCCGATTTGTCCATTGACCCGCGGTCTCGTTTCCAGCGAGCGCGGGTTTCCATCATTTCCTTGATTATCTCCTGGATCTTGTCGCATTTCTTTATCGCTCGACTTATCGGAGAATCCGACGTCTCTGATTCGCTTGAGTGGTCTTCCGTCGGGGTCGACAGATTCATGTTTACGTCGCTGTGAGGTGACTCGGGGATCCTGGGCGATGGAATCTCGATCGTGGTCGGAGTGCGAATGTAGGAACGAGGGATAAGCAGGGGGGCCTCCGTGCCATGGCATGGGAGTGTCGCTAGCAGATACCGGGAATGGAGTTGGCGGTCTAGGCATTGTGGGCAGCCGAGAAGATGTCCCAGGTACTGGTCGCAGATTCCCGGTCTGTTGTCTGGGCTCTGGGGAAGCCAGGGGCTGTCCGGATCGCTCTCCGGGTAATCCATTTCTAGTGACGGGAGGCTGGACGGGGTTAATCTGGGTGATGCCGGGGATGGGTAGGGATCCTGGTGGCGTGGGAGCGGTGACGGGTCGTGGAGGGGCGTTAGGAAGGAACGGGGGTCTGGCGAGGGCGGATGCGATGGGATCGGGTCGAACAGTGTAGCCCGGGGAGATGTGATGTCCATGGAAGATGAGGTTAATGTCGGGGCCGTCGCGTGGCGACATATGGGGAACTCCGGTAGTTTCCATTCGCCTTCGGAGGATTTCTCCTTCGTAAGCGGCACGGAAGGTGTGTCTTTCCCAGTTGAGCCAGTTGACTTGGTGTCCGACTTCGGTGAGGAATTTTCGGAGTTCTGCGACGTTGAGTATAGCCGCTGTGCTAGCTTCCTGAATCGTCGAAGGAGCTTGACCTCTCGCTCCTCCATTTCGGTCGAGAGCGTCAGGTACCTCGAGTCTAGCTGATGGAGTTCTCTGTCGAGCATCTTGATGTGGTTCTCCAGGATGTTCCGGACGTCGGCTGACTCTCTCTTGAGATCGTCGATCCGTTCTCTGGCCTGTTCGATCGCTACTCCGGCTATCATGCGGGCTATCTGACTCTCTAGGATCGGGGAATCGGGCGGTGGGACTTCCGTGGCTCCGGGCCACGGGGATTGCATTAGCACCTGTGAGGAATCCGGGTGCTTCAGTTAGGGTTCCTCTGTGGGCTTCTAGCCGGCTTACCCCCTGTTCTTCCGTCTGGTCCTGACCTAGACGGAGGAGGTACTGACTTAATTGCGAAGATTGCTGCCGATCGAGCGATGAAGCAGTCTCCGCAGAGGGCGCGTTCCTGCTGAGTGTGGTGTGCTCTGTTGCAGACGAGGCAGAGGCGGTCAACATTGTTGGGTGAGGCGATTGGATTGGTAGAGGAGGTGTTGGTTGCGTTTGGGGTGGTGGACATTGGTGATCTGTCTTGTTGAACCCGTAGGGTTTTTATCCCCCCCTTGTTGGCAGTGCATTTGCCTGAATGGCGTTGAGTCTCACCGATGTCTTACTTTCGTTTTGCGTTTCTTTCGTCTTGTTGGTCTTCGCTCTTGCGGTGTTGCAGCGATCTCGTCACGATCAGTAACTTCTGTGTTGGTATCTCTGATTGGCTGTGGTGGCAACTTCGGTGCCTTGGGGTTATTCCGATGGAACTCTGCGATCACAGCTTTTGATCCTTCGAGATTAGATGCCGGTTCCCATGTGTTACCGGAGTCTGGGTAGCCCTTCCATTTTACGAAGTAATGTAATGGTCCGGAATACCATTTGTCTAGTTTTGAGGCTACTATTGTTTCTAATTCGTAGAGTTCTTCATCGTTTACTAGTTCCGGAGGTGGTCTTTCATACACTTCGCCGTATTGCTCTGTCTCTTTGAATGGGATTAACAGCGCTGCGTGAAATACTGGGTGTATCTTCCATTTCGTTGGTAGTTCTAGGCGATAGGTTACCGATCCTATAACCTTTTCAATTTTGAACGGGCCGAATCGTTTCGGTGCTAGCTTGGTTTTCGGGTATACCGTGTTAAGGTTTTTTCCGTCTAACCATACTTGGTCGCCCTGTTTGAGTTGATCTCGTAGTGTGAAAGTTTGGTCATGCTGCATTTTCATCAATCTAGCAGCTATTTCCAGGCTTGCTTCTGCGTTGTCCCATGCGTTCTTAAAGTTCTTCATTCTTTCTTCGGCCGTTGGTATTCGTGGATCGGTTGGTATTGTCGGGTTAAAAACCGGTTGATACCCGTGTAGGAGTTCAAATGGGGAAGTTTTCGTAGCTGAATGTTGTCGTATATTGTGTGCGAATTCTGCTTTTGGTAAAAGTTTCGCCCAATTTGTTTGATCTCCGTTGCAGAACGCTCGAAGATATTGTTCTAGTTCTTGATTCACTCTTTCAGTTTCTCCGTCTGTTTGGGGATGGTACGCCGTACTGAGTGACGAGACAATTCCAAGTAAGGCTCCAACTTTATAGTTTATTTACTTTATATAAACTGTTTATACCCTATATTTTTACTGTCTAGCTACCCTTGCCACTGTAGACAGTAAGTAGACAGTATAGTAAACAGTAAACAATTTACAGAATAGTCAGATTGGGAGCCTTGGACAAGGGCAAGAGTGCCTAGATTACCATCAGGCTTCAGGACATTAATTTCCGAATGTGGATGAAGCTTGACTTCTCCTTCCTAATCTGGAAGTATGTGCCGTCTACCAAGCCATCCGCACCTGTTGCACCTGCTGCACCTGCTCCTGGCTCTGGTGATCCTTTCAGTCGTCTTGGCCACCATCCAGCCAATCCAACACCTGTGTCTGCACTACCTGAGGTATCCGAGCTTGACCGTTGGATGGCCAATGAGGGTGGATATGGGAATCACCGGAAACCTTTAAAATGGTGGAAGGTGTGTGTTATATTGTCTATTCTTTGATGTTTGCTGACTGTGTATAGGAACATGATGACTGTTTTCCTGTGATTGCACGCATGGCCCAGGACTTTTTAGCAATTCCTGCCACCTCTGTCTCTGTTGAACACTTATTCTCTGATGCTCGGCACATATGTACTGATGCCCGCTCATATCTGAAGGCTGAAACTATCTCCGAGCTCATGTCGACTAAGAAGTGGCTACAGGATCCTAAGCTTTATGCTGACTTCATTACCTCAATCCAGTAGTAATATATAACTGTTTAAACTGTGTATTTACTGTTTATTTACTGTTTAGTTTAGTTTACTTTCTAGCTACCCCAATCTCAGTAAACATAAACTAAACAGTTGGAGCCTTAATTCCAAGGCTTTCGCAAATGGATTGGAATACTTTGGACGCGAATTGAGGACCTCTATCTGATATCATTCTTTTCCATAGGCCGAATCGTCTGTAGACATTGTCGATCAGAAGATCAGCCGTTTCTTCTGCGTTGATTGTCTTTAGGCACGGTGTGAATACTGCGGTTTTGGTGAACCTGTCGACGACTACGTTGATCGAATCAAATCCATTGGAGATCGGAAGATCTGTGATGAAATCTGATGTGATTGTTTCCCATGGTCGTCCTGGTACTTCCGTAGGTTGTAATGGATGTTTCGCCGGATGCGTGACATTCTTTGTTGACTGACATACGGGGCATCCTTGAACATAGCCTTTTACGAAGGAAATCATCTTTGGCCACCAAAAGTTTCTTTGTACCAGTTCTAGAGTTTTCATTTCTCCTGGATGTCCGATCGTTTGGAGATCATGATGTGATTTTAGGATCATTCGTCGAAGTTCGAGATTTTGTGGTACGTAGATCTTTCCTTTTCTGATGATCAAATCGTTTTCGAAATTCCAATCTTCGATCCCTTTTGCAAGGGTGCGTGGTCCCGATCTTTTGATCGTGTCTAGCGCCGTCCAGACTTCATCATCTAGGTGTGAGAAGTTCCTTAGTTCTTTGATGTCACGGTTCGCCCTTTTGCTCCGCTTTTTCCTTGCTTTCTCGCGCTATCTGATCTCACACCTGTGGATCAATCCCCTTTGATGGCATCGCTGATGTGCCCCTTGGTCTGTGCACATCCCCTCCCTAGTATATATAGCTGGCCTGCATGTATCTAGTTCCTTAGTCTTTCCTCCTAGTCTTTACCGGCTTAGAGTGCAATGTACTGTTCTCCCTTTGTTCCCTGATTCCCCCTTCCTCTGAGCCACTGCCTGTGTCGCGACTTAGAAGGCTATTGGATGCATTCCTTAGTCGGTCGTTCTTGACATTTGAGAAGTTCTTTATCTCCGATTGTTTCAACTGTTCCTCTTCCGGTGGCTCTAGCTTTGAATATCGAAGGATGGAGTAAGATTCGTTCATCGTTGTCTGGAATGTCTTCTTTGTGATCTGGTCTCCTAGAAAGTCCGTCCGCTTTATTGGTACTTCCTGGTTTGTGCACCAGGGTGTAGTCAAAGCGGGATAGATACAGGCTCCATCGTGCTTGTCGTCGATTAAGTTTCTGGGCCGTTGTGAAGTATTCTAGATTTTTATGATCTGTCCAGATCTCAATCTTGTAGTTCGCTCCTTCTAGATAATGTCGCCAGTGTTCCAGAGCTTTTACTACTCCTAAAAGTTCCTTGTCGTATATTTCATAATTCTGTTCCGCGGATGATAGTGATTTGGATAGGTATGCGACCGGGTGCCATCTTTCGGTTTCATCTGGTTGTGATAGAATGGCTCCGTATGCGAAGTCGGAGGCGTCACTTTCTATACGGAATGGTTTGTTTTCGTCCGGCATGATTAAGACGGGGGATGACGTGAATTCGTGTTTCAGTCTTTCGAAAGCATGTTCACATTCGGTCGTCCAATTCCACTCATGGTCCTTCTTTGTGAGCTGGAATAGTGGTCTTGCGATCTTGGAATAGTCTTTGATGAAGCGTCAATAGAAATTTCCAAATCCGAGGAAGGATTGAACTTCTTTTACTTTTCTCGGCGTGGGCCATTCTGATAGTCCTTGAACTTTGATCGGGTCCATCTGTACCTTGTTATGCGTGATTATCACGCCTAGGTATTCGACCGATGATTGTTCGAAGAAGCACTTTTTGGGTTTCAGGAATAGATCGTTCCGTTCCAGAATCTGAAGGGCTTCTTTCATCAGTTTTCGATGTTCGTCGAGTGTTTCTGTGAATATCAATATGTCGTCCATGTATACCACTACCTTTCCTGTGTCTATTAATTCCTTGAACAGTGCGTTCATCATTGCTTGGAATGTCGCGGGTGAGTTGGTTAGTCCGAAGAACATTACCATTGGTTCGAATAGGCCCTCTGGAATCGTGTTCTGGAACGGACTTGTCGCCGCCTCGGAGGGGCCACAGGAGAGGAGGTGGGTCGCGAGATTCGAAGCGCGCAGATAAACCGAAGTCTATCAAATAATACCTCACAGGTCGCTGTGTCCTGGTCAAGGGCTTTACCTTTCCCCTCCAATCGCGACGCATTGACAAATCCGTGGGGTGCCATGGCTCCGGGAAAATGGGCGTCGCATCCATCATGATGTTCATATAACAGCAATCGCTGTAACAGGGGGAATGAGCGAGTGTGGCCCCGGCAAAGGGAGTGAAATACCGATGTGCCACATTTCGCCCATGCATGAATTGGATTACCTTCGTGACCAAGGGGTGAGCGCGGTCGATGGATGATTGGAAGGACGCGGGCGTACCTCGAAGAGTTGAGTGAAGAACTCGACGCACTCCCCGAACGTCTCAAACCGGGGATTGTAAAATGGTCGAAGAAGGGGTTCGACGATATATTTGTTTCCCCTATGTGCAGGAGAGTCGAGGACGTCGTAGATGGGCACGCAGTGATTGCGAGGGTCTTCCTGCAACGCACCCCTACCTAAATAGTCTGAGATGTCAGCCTCATCCGGTTCATATGTCTTCGTGACGTATTTGATGTAGACATATGCGCCGTCCGACTTGCGTATGGCATCAATGGTGGACGAAGACTGTTAAAAATCTAGTAAGTCGAGACGCGGGCACAACGCGGACAGGTGTGGCGAGCAGGCCAAAAGACACCTACGACTAGCCATTGTCCATCCTCGCATTCCTCGCGCACCATGTTTGTTCCAGCCCAAGAAGGCTTCCAATCCGGCTGGTATCTTGAGCGTAACGCGTAGCCGCACTGGTCGAGCCACGCTCGCCACTTGACCCAGTGATCCTCAGTGGGAACGTAGCCGTCCGGGTTGTCTTGTATTCTCTTGTCGACGTGAGCTAGATACTCCCACGGATCGTTGATTGCATCGAGGGAGGATATGGAAGGATTGTCGTCCATGCGATATTCAAGAAGAGGATGCGTAAGTTCGTGCGTGCGACGCTGAGGACTGAAATCTGAGACGCGACTTGGAGCAAGAGCACGACCTACAGGGGAGATAGATTCGCACGCTGCAGACAGATGGCTTTCCGGCGTTGCCACTCACGCCGTTGATAATCGATAATCATGGAGACGCACGAACGTCGCCGATTATCTTCCCATTCGAGGCAGTTCCTCGAGCTGCTCTAACGCTTCTAGTGGGAAGCCCGGTGTTTGTCCTTATCTGCGCCGGCATTCTGTTATTTAAATAATTTCATTGTTCAGCTACGGCGCCTCGGGAAAATATCCCAGTCCGAGCTCGACGAGACGGGCGGTAGTCGCGATGCGCTGCTCGCTATAACACTTCCACGCATTCATGCCCTGATCAAAGTATCAGAACGAGTCAAGGGTGACGGGAATTACATGGCGAATGAGAGATGCTCAGACGTGGGGAGTAGCAGGGGTGGGTAAGAACATAGCGAACGGTCATGGACCAACGACGAGGGATTTGCCACAAGTGGAAAATACTGCCAAGCTTGTAGACCAGCCAAGAACGTAACGTCCATGTACTGAGGGACTTTCGAACACCTTCGAAACGAGCGACGGCTTCGCCGATGGTCGGACGCTTCGCGGGATCTGTCTGTGTCATGTCCGCAATGAGCCTTTCCATGAATCACAGGCCTTATTTAAATACCTCTAACAATAGTCGTCAGAAGAAGTAGATACGGAGGCGCGAAGACTTGCCTCCATGTAGTGCGGACGAATCAGATTTCCGACATAATAAACGTCTGTAGGAAAGGGATTGCATGATGTCCCCAGAAGTTCGAGGCGCCGTGTAGTTTCCACCTCGCTGGGGCATCTCCATTGGAAGACTATCTGCGAAGTCGTACCAACGAGAGTAGCCAAAATCTATCCAGTAGTACTTGACGGGCGTTGCGCGCGACTGTAATGCTTAGCCTTCCCTTCCAATCTCGTCGTCGCCGAGGGTCAGCGGGATGCCAAAGATGCAGATGCATTGGTGTGGCGTCCATGATGTTGTTGTACGATCGCTGAAACATTTGTCAGACGCGGGTCGAATTGAAAGAAGAAGCGACGCACCAGTGAGCCACGTCGTGTTTGTGTATGGATTGTATTACCTACGACATGCGCTTGTTAACGAAAATTCACGCCGCAAGGATTATCAGACGGCACCTCGAACATCTGAGTGAAAAGCGCAACAACTTCTCCGATTGTCTCGAAGCAAAGCTCATTAAGGACCTTCAGGAGCGGCATGGCGATGATAACCTCCATCCTGGGCCCTCGGGGACTGCGAGAACCTCGAGGACGGGAAGGCAGTGGTTCTGGTCGCGAAGGGGTGGCTCTGAAGAAACTTTGAAATCTCAGGCTCGAAGGGGGAGTAGCGGCGGTCAACATGTTTGAGCAACTGGCACGAAGGCTCCGTCAGAGGCTCGTGTTGCGCCGATTTGTGACCCTCACTAGCAAAGGTATCATCAGCGTCTCCTGCCAACTGAAAGTCGAAGCACGCACCACGATCCCGAACCGCCCATCCTCACATGCCAAATACCACTTTCCTGAGGACTTCCAGGAAGGTATCCAGTCATCTTGACATTGAGCGCGAAGGACGTAGCCACAACTTCGAAGCCAGTCCCGTCTCTTGACCCACGGCAGCTCTGAAGGCAGAATATCTTCCGGCTTGGGAAGTGGGCTTCCATTCAAAAAAAGAGAGGGGGTCGAGGGTCGGGGGTCCTTCGTCAGGCATGGTTGGGACACTGGGAGAAAGACGAGGCATCCCAGGCACAACAGTTGAACGTCCTGCGCCACCTGTACCGGTACGTATGACCACCGTTGACCCATTCTAATTCTTCGATCGACCCTACACCAGAGAGAAACGCTTGAGTCTGAGATTTTCCCTCGGAATGGAATGCAAGGTTGTTGACTCGGCACGGGTAGTACATGGGAGCTAGTAAGGATAGCGTTAGTTATAAAATTTAGCAGCAGTATATTGCATACGCACCAAGGCGTTATCACGGCAATCCACAGATACTAGCAGCATGTTTTGACGAGTTTCCGGGCAAGTAGAGACTCAAGAGAGCACTCGAGCACCGCGCGGCGCGCGCGCACACAGCTCTCAGTGGACTCTCAGAGTCTCACTCATACAACGACCACGTGGCACGTGATGAGCGCAAATCCCCCTTCCCATGGACTGGCTGCCGGGCATTGGCAATCTCAATCGTCCACTTCGAACTTCACAACCTCTCTACCTCTCCCTGGTTTCTCTCCACCATGGATGTCTCAGGAATCCTCGCCGCGCAGGCTGCAAAACAGTACGTTCATTCGCCGTCACGAGGCCGATATCGACCTTTTTAACCTCATTTTCAGCAAATCCATCACCGTCGAGAAGGACATCCCGCTCGAGGTCGACGCTGGTTTCTTGACGGTCACGGATCCGAACCCCATCGATAAAGAGGAATACGAGTACGTCAGAGCCTCCTTTTTACTGTTAAAACATCCACCTATCGGCACGCTGCAGAGAAAACCTGGAGCAATGCCTCCAATCCACCGCCCGCGACGGCATTCAAGTCCTCCTCGCCTCTCTCTTCACCCTCCCCACACAATCCTCGCCCGACGGCCCTCTCGCCAAGCTCCCCCCGCCGACCACCCAGCTCCCCCGCGCAAAACCGCTGCCCAAGCCCAAACCGCCAACCAAGTGGGAGAAGTTTGCGCGCGCGAAGGGCATACAGCAGACGAAGAGGGAGAAGAAGGTGTGGGACGAGGAGAAGCAAGAGTGGGTGAACCGGTGGGGTTGGGGCGGGAAGAACAAGGAGTTGGAGACGCAATGGCTTACAGAGGTCCCAGCGAATGCGGGTACGGTTTCTCCTTGCGCTCCTCCATCCACCCACGGCATCCCATTTTCCCTTCGTATTCCCTGCCCTCTGTCGCCGATATCTAACGACAAACCCGCAGAAACCGATTTCGACCCGTCCAAAAAAGCGCGAGACGAGCGCAAAGCCCGCGTCGCGAAGAACGAGCGGCAAAGACACCAAAACCTCGCACGGGCGCAGGGACAGGGGCCCAAATCCGAGCGGGAAGAACACAAAAGCGCGATCGAGCATACGCTGGCCACGACGCGGCTCAGCACCGCAAGCATGGGCAAGTTCGACAAGAAACTCGAAGGAGAGAAGAAGCTGCGCGGTATCAAGCGGAAGGTGCGATTTTTCTCTCCTTTCTATCCCCCCTCCTCCATGCACCTGCACCTTTCATCTTCGAATCTCCCATTCCTCTCATCTCCCCTTGTGCCCAACTTCTCGCTTGGTAAACCCGCATTCACACACATGCTTCCAGTTCGAACCGACAGAATCCTCCGTCGACGGCGAGAAAAAATCCAACCTCGCGATCCTCTCGAAGATCGGCGGAACAACAAAACGGTCCAAGCACGAAGGTACCGACGACACGCTGAACGTGCGCAAGGCGGTGCGATTTGCGTCCAAGGGCCAGGGAGGGGCCGCACTGGGCCGCAAGATTGCGGGTGGCGCGAGCAGGGGTACCGGAAAGGGGAAGAGAGGGGGGAAGCGGTGACCATGTGGGTGCTGTACTTTTTCTCCCGTGCGGTTCTATGCATGCGTTCTGTAATACGAGGCCGTCGCTTCTTCCAGCTCCTTCCTCATGCTTCGATTCCATCGATGAGAATGAGATCGTACAGCGGGAAATGCAACATGTGGCGGTTGTCAGAAAATGACCTGGCTACATCCTCGAGTACTCGTTTGGTACTCCTTACCATATTCGTGACCTATCCTCTGATGAACTCAAACCTACTGCCATTGTCCTAGGATTTTTTGCGAGTTCCTGAACCGGGCTGATCACCGGTACTACCGACAGGCTGGACGAGCGACTCAAAGCCTCGGATATTGGACACTCATGACGCTGTTGAAAATACAAATGATGCCGAGACGTAGCTGGAGAACAAGAAAACGCAACTTCTCTTGGACGACTACATATGCTTCGGTCACTTTTTTTGAATATTCCCTTAAACATCAACTTGTCCCAAGGTACAGCGACGGTTTGGATGCTGTGTAAGTAACGCTTCCTTCGTGCTGCACAATGATCGATGACTTCCGCGATATGTGGGACCTTGTTTTTTTGTTTGTTTACACAGCCATTCGCTTCTTCGATGACTTCTCTGCATCGGTTTTTACTCCGGACTTCTCAAGTTCTCAAGTTCTCCGTTTGATGAGAAGAAGTGTTGCCGCACGTTTTGTGCATGTCTTCGCATCGCCTACAACTGACCATGTCATGGGCTCCCGATGAAGTCGTGTATAAAAGGCTTCCCGTCGTCGCTTCTGCTGCTTCAACACATTGTTTGACACCTTCACTCGACCTCCCCCTCCTGCTATCGCGCGATTTTTCCCATTTGTCATTCACTATGAGCTACGCCGTCTTCAGACTCAATGATCCCGTGGACACAGAGATCAGACCATGGAAGGTACGCCAGCCGATTCCCTTCGAGGCAAGCTACGGTGTCATTATTGATCTCGTATTCTGACATCTACAGGATCTCTGGAATATCATTCGGTATAGCAAAGAGGCAAGCATCAGCCCGGGATGTAGCCATGGCTTCTATTACGTGGGCGATATCTGCCCTGCAGCTCCCATCTTCAAATACGTGCGAGGTAGCGACGCCATCGAAGAACTTAAATCTCAAATGGTGGCACAGGGTTACAAGCTGGTAGGTCATTGATTGATGATTTGATAGCATGGTGTTCATCGCCGTCGCTTATAAAAACATTGGCTCCAGGCGCCAAACGCACGGCTGCTTTCCTCACTAGAGTCTACTACCGCTTCGCGAGCTTTCCGCCTTCGTGGAGGATTCGGCGACAGTAGCTCGGGCCAATATGAGAACCAGCTCATTGAAGTCCAGCGTATCGGTGAAGGTAGGACACACCATGTCTTGTACGTCTTGTCCAGTACAGTGTCTGATTATCATTCAGGTACACCTGGGTATACCTTGAGTATTGTGCGCTATTTCTTCAGTCTCTGTCGCCTTCGGGAGCTGACGGGCGATATGTAGGCAATATGGTATTCGAGGTCGGAAGACTATAAGCGATTTTGCATGCCGGTTGACACAGGTGAGTCTTGTCATAAGGCGCGTCGCGCCACCTTGATCTCAAGCTAATAAGAATCACAAAAAAGCATCGATAAGAACGTATGAATTACCATCTTACAATGTGAGAGCTCAACTAAACCGTTTTCGTAGATGGGTGCTCCTCAAAGGGTTCAGACGCGCCGTGTCTCCTCAATTGACTTCAGTTGCCTGGGAGAACCGTCATCAACAGAAAGTGAACAAGCGTGTTGTATTGACCCCGCCCACGGCACAATGGCTGGACCCCGCGTATGTCACTGCTTTAAGATGGACAAATCCTGAACCAATTGAATACCTCGCCGGCGCCGAACATATCTGTGCGTAGTAGTACCCAAACCCCCTTCTCGCGATTTCTGACCTATCCCACTCGCTCCCAATTGTTCAGACACCTGCACCCCTGACAGACATCCTACCGTTTCCGTCGATTTGTTGTGGGGGACCACGGCCAGCGGCCAGCACGTTTCTGCGAGGACAATTACAGTGCCGAATATATCGATTGAACTAGCCTATTCAATAGATGAGACCTTCCTGAACTTCGAGAACGATGGCGTTATTGGATTGGGGATTCCGAGGTCAGTTTTTATTCGAAAAATAACTGCCATTCCACGCGAATCTGACGCGACGTGCCAAGGTCCAGTAACACTAGCACTCCCAGTCAGGTTTGTTTACTTAACTGTAAGATTTCGGGCCACCGTAACACTAATTATGCTCAGAGTTTCTTCGCAAAGCTATTGGCCGCCCAACGGCCGGAAGCGGAGGGGATAGATGTCAGTTAATATTTCCCCTGAAATTCCGGTTGCAACTGAATTCCGTCGCTAGGCAAAGACGCTGCACATTCGCTTTCTTCCTCTCAAATACAGCGACATCGACAATCTGAATGCTGGCACGTCTGGGGCAATCGAGAGAGAGGGGCTGTGAGTCGCGTACCCCAACTGAGAATACTGCGTACTGACCGACCTGATAATGATAGGATCAGTTTCATCAGCGCTGGAAGAGGCTGGCCGTGCACCAAACCTGTTCAATGGACTGACCCTATCCCCTTCTCCAGCCATCTAGCTATGACTGACGGGTACTACCGCTGGGCCGTTCAGCTCCTATCCGTGGAATTGAAGGAGAAGAATAGGAACGCCCCTCTATATCGCTTCCAAACGGAGGAATATGTTTCGGGGGTTGTCCTCCACACAAGGACTGGCAGGCGGCAAGTCACATTCAATCACACCCACCATGGGAGCGTTGTTCTTGATACAGGTCAGTCATTAACGGTTACTACCGACCAATCGGAGCAACTCACTCCTTCGTGGTCTTATCTAATTGTCTGAAAAGGTTCATCTATCAGCGTGTTTCCTCACCAAATGGTCCGTTCCATGTCCAACTCGATTCCAGGGAGCTCTTTTTCGGAGCGTCTCGATGAACCGTTTAACTATCTATTCGTTCCCCGGAGTTTGGATACCACTAAGTACTTCTTTGAGTTCACATTTGGGACATTCGATGGTCACACGAAAATTCGACTTGCCGATGTTCCTTTCACGCATTTCATGCAGGCGTCGAGATCTGACAATGGAGCTCAACTCATACGAACATGTGTTACATCCAAGTCAGGAAACGACGTAAATCAAGGCTGGATATTAGGCAGGGTACGTTCTCCCTCTATCCATGTACAATCAAACATGACTAACCTGTCGTAGAACTTCTTCCGATCGGTATTCGTGAAGATGCACGATCCTGGGGATGGCACGATCCCTACTGTCCGCCTTGCTCCACAGAAGCACGCGAGCTCTTACAGAGTTCATATTCCTGACCAAGGTCAAAGCCTGCTCGTTTCTCAGAACTCCGGCGAAGTGACGGTGTCATCAGCCATGCCTACGGTCGCTCGGGTCCCAGACGCACAGCCCACTAGTCGTGGTGCACTTGGACATCAACGGTCGGAAGAGAACTTTCGGCAACTCTTCGAAGCGGTCACGATTGGAACAAACGAGGCCACCAGCGAGCCGCGTCGCCATCACGTTCCATCTCCCAATTTGTGGCCAAATTATCACGCTGGGCCTTCAGCCGCTCGAGACACTAGTCGACCTGTCTATCCTCAGCCCGATTTACTGGCGTCTTCCCGTACTCAGGCCAGCTCATCGGGTCCATCGTCATACCCTCAGCCTGGCTCTTCTGTACCAGCCCACCAGCCTCAAGTCGCTGCCCGGACTGCGTATAGTGCTTATTCGGCATCGGCTCAGCCTCAGAGCGGTGCTTCGCAAGTACAAGCTCAAACTGTACCGCAACAGTATACCGCTGCTCTGTCTCAGCCTCACGCTGGCCAGAATGCGTATAATCCTTACCCCGCTCAGCCGGCTCCAGTCCAACCTCAGCGCTATACTGGTACTTCGCAAGTACAAGCTCAAACCGTACCTCAACAGTATACCGCTACTCAGTCTCAGCCTCACGCTAGCCAGAATGCGTATGCCTCTTACCCTGCTCCGGCGCCGGCCCGACCTCAGCACGGTGCATCTCATGCACAAGCTCAGTCTGTACCTCAGCAGTATCCCTACCCTACCTCGGCTCGAGCTACTCTGCAACCTCAGCACGGTCTCTCGCATTCGCAGGGTCAACCGGTGTCTCAGCAGTGGTCGTACTCATCGCAGCCTCAGTACGGCGCTCCAGCTCAACCGGTGTCTCAGCTGCGGGCGTACCCATCGCAGCCTCAGTACGGCGCTCCGGCTCCAGCTCAATATGCTCAGACGCAGTACGGCGCCCAAGTCCAGCCTTCCTCAGTGGTCCCAGCGCACCCTCCATCCACTCAGCGATACGTAGCATCGACTTCGCAGCAGTATGGCTATCTCCCCGCACCCCCTTTTCCCCCTCCCACATAAGGACACCCATAGACGCGAGAGTTTCTAGAGATATATTGATTGTCGTTGAAGATACTTAGGTTATGCAAAGCTGCCAGGTGCGGTTTGATGTGTTCCCGTCCAGAAATTGAAGACTTGTCCTATGCATATTATGTTAATTCGCTATGTCGTGTCAACAATAAATATCATATTTATGTCCGAAGCAAAGCCCTGTCGTAGGTGGCGGGGACGCGTCCAGAGAGCTCGGCATTGCGTTACATACCCGGCGAGCGTGAAACCGGCCCAGCTATCCAGAATAATATGGTGGAAGGATGCTAACGCTTCAGTGCTTCAGTCCTTGGACGTCTTAAGAGCAGAGTGCGACCGAAACGGAGCCTCGCGAGTCGTCATGTAGTATAGCACCTAGGAGTAGGATCGGCGTAGGCATAATTCCGGCAAGCGACGTATCACAAATTTGAAATAATGCAGAGGTTTTTGTGACTGTCGACAACTATCTACCGTCAGCTAAAGTGCTCATCAGTCGTCAATCACAGAGTGGTCAGTACACGGAAGTAGACAAACAACAAGCATTCATATTCAGCGGCGGCACATGCTCTCGATGAAGGGACGTAGTGGTCTACATATATTGTTCAATTCATCACCTGCCAGTGGATAGGGCCTACGAACAACATCGGTAGATCATGGCGAGAGTGGAGCCCACACACAAGTCGCTTCACCCAAGGCAAATGTACTACGCGTGTGGAGAGTCCGGTCGGAGACGGAGCCTGCGGAGACGACGAGGCCTTGGGTAACGGGCGAGTTAAGGGAGAAGTCTTCGACGATCTGGGGTAGGCTGACGGTCACAGGTCCGATGGAACCTGCAGAGTACATTACAGATGCACACAATCATGCCAAGGGGGAGGACATACCGGTGTCGAAGCCATCGAGGAAGCCTCCCGTGGACGCGAAAACCGAACACAGGGCATAGGCGTACATGTATCCTGTGAGGTTTCCTTTCGTGCGTCAAATGACATTCTTCGGCATAGAGGGTCAGTTAGTGTCCTCTCAACATGGGGATGATATGAAACGTGCGCAATGGGATGGGGCTCTTGAGTCTTAGCTACGACCATGGAGTATGGTTAACTATATCTCGGTGTTAGGAGACCCACGAGAGAACATACTCCTTGGGAGGGCCATAGTTGGTTTTGACCCGTCGTCATCCTCAGGTCAGACAATTAACGTTCACGTTCAGGAAGATTGTGGTAAGTCATCGTGGATACAAGCACGCACCGACTGTCCAACTCCCTTGGCGTGACCGGCTCTTCGACGACTTGTGCGGCACAATCTACTACACAGCAGCAAGAGACTGACCCGGCATCCTGACGATATTGTGTAGGTGACGAGTCAGTTAATCGGCTTGTCTCGTGGCAGGCGCACTGGCATACATGACAGTACCGAGTATTGATTGGGACGGACCACCTGAAAGTCTCAGCGCGGCACGATATTGGAGCGCACGAGTGACGAGGTGTCGATGTTCGATTGATGGTTCGTGTGAGAATGAGAAAGGGAGAGAAAAAACGTCTTTTCGGATTGCGAGGAATGACTGAGGCTGTGGTAAGGTAAGAGCCAAGGCGTACGCCGCACTCGTTGGTACGTATACTACATATGTACTTTCCCTCGGTCGTAATATTAGTCGCACTGCTTTCATCAAAATTTACAAAGTGAGGCATCCTACATATTCCTGGGTATAACATACAATACAAGTACATCATAACAACTTGCAACCACTGCCACTCATGCACTCATGTTTCGAACTTCTCATCAGCGCTCAGCGCGAGTCAGCACCCGCACCCCATCCACAGCCCTACCAGCCTTGAACGTTATGTCGCGCCCACATACCCCAGTACAAAAAATACTGCATACCAAGAAGCATATGATTTACGAAAAGCTTCGTTATCGTCTATCTAATACCGGAGCATCCGTCGAATCCCTTCACATCATTAGCCAAAAGGAAACTCGTCGGAATACACAAGACAGACGTACTCTGCTCCCAGAGGTAGATTCTCTACCTTCCGGACACCGTCCTGCGATTCAATGATTCGCCACCGCTCCCAGCGATTGCAATCCCACGACATCCGCACGTGAAGCATGGAGATCATCTCCAGGTTCGGAGGGGCGACCGGCGACACGAACGCTCGAACGAAATCGTCGGCTACCGCAGGGAACATGTCCGGCTCTGCACGATCTACCGGAAGGCAGCGGGAAGTCCTCGCATCTGAACCCAACATCCCAATGTACTTTTTGCATTCGAACCTATATCTTAAAACGCGAAGACGCTGAAGGGGGGAGAGGATACGGGCCAGTTCAGCCTAAGAAGATAAAGGGTAACAGTCAGCCATAAGATCTTCGGCCGCGTGGAATATTCGACTTACCATGTCCATGAGACGTTTTTCGTATCGGTGCACCTCGAGTGTGTCGAGGCACGAGAACTCCGACGCGATGTAAGCCAGAAGCTCCCGTTCCGCATCATCCGCTCGATAGACCACCTCTAAAGTGTACAGTTCATCGAACCGACACTGAGACAGAATTTGCAGCAGCTCCGAACTTGAGGGTATGGGTGAGGATAGGTGAAGCTCCCCGCGGGAGAGCCGCGGGTCGAAGTGATAGTGTCTGGGCTCGTCGCGAAGGGAGAGATGACGCAGGGTAGGGGGTAGATGGGAGAAAATGAGATCGTGCGAGTTTGGGTAGGACAGCTTGAACGTGCGAAGCTGGACAAAGTTTGGGACGGGAGTTGTGCTTTTTGACCACAGACGTACGCGGTCCGATTGATCTGGGTGGCCCGCGACGAGTTCCAAGTCACGGAGATGGGGCATCATGCTGAGGGCAGGAACGATGTTCTTCAATTCTTCAGCCTCGGTATATCGGCCCCAGAGACGCAATTCGAGAAGGCAGGGCCAGTGTACTTTGGCCATAGCGCCGAAAGGCGTCGATTCGGCGGGCAGGGAGAGCTTTCGCACGGTGGGGTGAATGTGCATAACCAGAGGGCGAAGGTAACCCACTTCAGGCTCGTACGATATGGTCCGAAGTTTTTTGACGCCCCCGTGTCTCAATTTATATCCTTCAGAGGGTACTTGACGCCATTCCGAATCCATGTACATGAATTCGGTGACGATGGGGGGTAAGACGTCCACTACTGACTGTGCATCGATGGGCGGCCAGTCAAGCCCAGGGAGTTCGGGATAAACTGAAGGGATCGGCCCTGCCCAAGATGATCCGTCGAAATAGATGTTGCGGATAGATGGAATAAAGAATGCACGAAGGATGTTCAAAGGAACTCCGCCAAATATGTCGCCGAACACTACAGAGCAGAGGTAAGGCAATTGCTGGAGGTATTCCCCTAATGAAGCGACCGGGTATTCGGATCCGGGTAGATAGAAGGGGCCATCCACTAAACAACAAATGGACCTGAACGCACGATAGTCAAGCGATGCATTTTAGATCATAGCTAGTGAACGAACTGGATGTACGGCCACAGTGTTGACGGTGGGAGCGAGACGGTTTCGTTTTCTTCATTCCACACACAAACGCTGCGGCGGAAGTAGATAGGAAGGGTTATGCTGCGAATGTCCCGGCAAGTGCTGGAAAAATGTCTCAGCTCCAAGTCCTCGTCGCGTAGGAGTTCGGTGGCGATGAGGTGTAGAGGGTCGTGACCAAGCTGTATCAATCTAACGTCGAAAGGGTTTGATTAACCAAGAAAGACGGAAGGGGGAATCGATCCTTACGATAATGGGGGACCTGTTCGACTCGTGCCGACAGGTTGGGAGGGAGGTGTTGTTATCGTTCTGCGCCGGTGACCCATCAAAGGTTCGGAGGTAGAATTCGGAGGTGGCCTAGCGTTCAGCGTTTCTGGGATTCGAAACTAGAGCAGTCTGGGGTGGTTGTGAGTAGGGAAGTAGGAGCGTGCTTCGACCTCGTCTCGAAGAACCAGGTTTGGTTGTCCCGATCGACGTATGGACACTCCAGGATGACTAATCGTTCTCCGGCCCGCCACCCGCTCACTGAGACCCACGGTTGCGACCAAGTTGCGACAGGTTGCGACTACATACAAAGACTCGGTAGTAAAGCTACTAGTAAAGCCCGACGTACAATGTACATAGTAGGGCCGTAGGTGAGATACTGATAATGCATGGTACATACATGAGACTGTCGATGTTGAAGGACTTGCAGGGGCCCACTGAATCCGAGCGGGAAGAACACAAAAGCGCGATCGAGCATACGCTGGCCACGACGTGGCTCAGCACCGCAAGCATGGGTAAGTTCGACAAGAAACTCAAAGGGGAGAAGAAGCTGCGCGGTATCAAGCGGCTGCGGAAGACCATCCCCCCAAGTTCCTCCATACACCTGCACCCTTCATCTTCGAACCTCCCACTCCTCACATCTCCCCTTTTGCCCTACTTCTCGCTTGGTACACCCGCACTGACGCACACGCTCCCAGTTCGAACCGACAGAATCCTCCGTCGACGGCGAGAAAAAATCCAACCTTGCGATCCTCTCGAAGATCGGCGGGACGACAAAACGGTCCAAGCACGAGGGTACCGACGACACTCTCAACGTGCGCAAGGCTGTGCGGTTTGCGTCCAAGGGCCAGGGAGGGGCGGCGCTGGGCCGCAAGATGGCGGGCGGCGCGAGCAGGGGTTCCGGAAGGGGGAAGAGAGGGGGGAAGCGGTGATTGTACTATTGTTGGTGCTGTACTTTTTTCGTTTAGTTTTATGCATGCGTGCTCTACGAGGCTGTCGCTTCTTCCTCGTGTTTCAGAATGAGTACAGCAAGCGCGTATCCTACAAGACGATATCATACGACGCCCACATAGCCAGTATAGCAAACACTGCAGATGAAATTTGAAAACGCAGATAACCATCGTTATCGTCTATCCAATACTGGAACACCTGTCGAATCCCTTTGCTACATGATTAGCCAGAACAAAAGTCCCTGTAATACACAAAACACACTTACTGTTCCCCTAGAGGAAAATTCTCCACTTTGCGGCCACCGTTCTGCGATTCAGTCACTCGCCACCGCTCCTAACGATTGTAAGACCACGACAGCTGCACGTGAAGCATAGAGATCATCTCTAGGTTCGGGGGGGCGACCGGCGACACAAACGCTCGAATGAAGTCGTCGGCTACCGCAGGAAACATGTCCGGTTTTACATCATCTAAAGGAAGGCAGCGGGAAGTGCTCGGGTCTAGACTGAACCGTCCAATGTACATTTTGCATTCGAACCTGATTCTTAAAATGCGAAGATGCTGGAGGGGAGAAAGGATGCGGGCTAGGTCGACCTAGGAAAATAAAGGGCAACGACCAATCATAAGATCCTTGGCCGCGTAAACATCTGGCTTACCATGTTCATGAGACGTTTTTCGTATCGGTGCACCTCGAGTGTGTCGAGGTACGAGTACTCCGACGCGATGTAATCCAGAAGCTCCCGCTCCGCATCATCTGCCTGGTAGACCACCTCCAGAGAGCGCAGTTCATCGAACCGACACTGAGACAGAATTTGCAGCAGCTTTGAACTTGAGGGGATGGGTGAGGATAAGTGAAGCTCCCCGCGAGCGGGCCGCGGGTCGAAGTGATAGTGTCTGGGCTCGTCGCGAAGGGAGAGATGACGCAGGGTAGGGGGCAGATGGGAAAATATGAGGTCGTGCGGGTTTGGGTAGGACAACTTGAACGTGCGAAGCTGGACAAAGTTTGGGACTGGAGCTGCGCTTTCTGACCACAGACGCACGCGGTTAGGTTGATCTGGGTGGCCCGCGACGACTTCCAAGTCACGGAGATGGGGCATCATGCTGAGGGCAGGGACGATGTTCTTCAATTCGTCACTCTCGGGATATCGGCCCCAGAGACGTAGCTCGAGAAGGCAAGGCCATAGTACTTTGGCCATGGCATCAAAAGGCGTCGATTCGGCGGGCAGGACGAGCTTTCGCACGGTCGGGCGAATGTGCATGACCAGAGGGCGAAGGTACCCCACTTCAGGCCCGTACGATATGGTCCGAAGCCTTTTGACGCCCCCGTATCTCCATGTGTATTCTTCAGCGGGTACTTGACGCCATTGTGTGTCCGTGTATATGAATTCGGTGACGATGGGGGGCAAGATATCCACTGCTGACTGTGCGTCGATGGGCGGCCAATCAAGCTGGGGGTGTCCGGGATGATTTGAGGGGATCGGTCCTGCCCAAGATGATCTGTCGAAATGGATGCTGCGGATAGACGGAATCAAGAATGCACGAATGACGTTCAGAGGGACTCCGCCAAATATTTCGCTGAACGCCACAGAGCAGAGGTAAGGGAATTGTCGGAGGGTTTTCCCTAATGAAGCAACTGGGTATCCAGATCCGGGTAGATAATAACCCTGCTCTAAACAGCAAATGGACCTGAAGGCACGATGGTCAAGCGATGCACTTTAGATCAAAGGTGGTGAACGAACTGGATGTATGGCCACAGTGGAGACGGCGGAAGCTCGACGGATTCGTGTTCTTCATTCCATACACAAAACGTGCGGCGGAATAAGATAGGAAGGGTTATGCTGCGAATGTCCCGGCAAGTGCTGGAAAAATGTCTCAGCTCCAAGTCCTCGTCGCGTAGGAGTTCGGTGGCGATGAGGTGTAGAGGGTCGTGACCAAGGCGTATCAATCTAACGTCGAAGGGGTCTGCTTAGCCGACAAAGGCGGAAGGGGGAATCGATCCTTACGATAATGGGGGACCTGTTCGACTCGTTGTGCCGACAGGTTGGGAGGGAGGTGTTGCTATCGTTCTGCGCCGGCGACCCATCAAAGGTTCGGATGTGGAATTCGGAGGTGGCCTAGCGGCTGGCGTTCAACGTTGCAGGAATTCGAAACTAGAGTGTAGTCTGGGGTGGTTGTGAGTAGGGGTCGGGGAGTAGGAGCGTGCTTGGACCTGGTCTCGTTTTGTCGTCCCGATCGACAGATGGGACACTTCAGGATGACTAACAAGTATATCTCCGGCCCGCCACCCGCTCACTTCGCGGAGATTGTCAGATTGTCCCCTCCAAGGGGATCTGCGGTCGGGCTCGCTGTACTCGCGCACGCTCATGTAAAAGCACCTCAGATTTCAGTTTACACTGACCAAGTGAGGGAGCACATAATATAAGGAAGGAGTGAACAGTGTCCAGAGGAACTTGAATAGATCACACAGCCGTCGGTTGGTCTCGAAGAACCCGGCGCCGATGATGCATGGTGGCCACGTTCGGAAGTCGAGTCACACGGGGGTGGCGTGGGAACAATCTTCCTCATAGCCTCGCCACCGGTCAAATGGACCTTTGACCGACTCTTTGTCCGCTACCACCACCACCAAACTTGCACCGCCGTTGGATTCTTGGTCCAGGATCCCTCGCATCCATCCCTCCTTCGCAACAGCGGTGCTTTTGACCTGCTCTCGGTATGTTATTGTCGCTACTGATCCGCCTGCATTGTTCATTAGGACAGTCCAGCTCAGGCTCATAAGACTCCTTCCCTCCCGTCCCCGTCGCTCGCAACCGATCCCTGGAACTCGCACTCTTTCAGATCGACCCCTCTTTACACTCCCCGCACACGAAATTCTCCACACACCCATCTTCGACCATGTCTTTCCAACCTTTCCCTCTCGCCAATCCAAAAATCCAGGAGCCGGCGCAGAAGGATTACTCCCTGGACCTCGCAGTTCGCCTCATATGCCCCGACTGCAGAGACCCCAATCCCAACATCGTCGAAGAATTTGGTAGTGGAGATCTCGTGTGCGGTACCTGTGGACTTGTCCTCGGCGATCGCGTCGTCGATACCCGAAGCGAGTGGCGGGTGCGTTCTTTGTTCCTTCCCCATCTTTCTGACGCATGCTCGAGCATAATATCTACCCCTTTGGTAGACGTTCGCCAATGATGAGGGCGATGACCCGTCCCGTGTTGGTGCAGCATCGGACCCGTTGATGGAGGGCATGGAGCAGCTCGATACCGTCATCAGCTTTCGCGACGGAGGTTCGGGAATCGCGAGGGAATTGCAGCGGGCGGCCTCCCGTGGCCAGAGCTCTCGCTCTGAACGCAACATTCTTTCCGCCTTCCGCGACATCTCCAGTTGGTGCGACCAGTTTTCCCTACCTAAAACGATCAGCGACATCGCGAAGCAGCTGTACAAGCGGTCGGACGAGGAGAAGCTCCTCCGCGGAAAACCCTTGGACGCCGTCATCGCCGCGTGCATCTTCATCGCGTGCCGTCAGGCCCATGTCCCCCGTACGTTCAAGGAAATTTGCAATCTCACCCACGTCTCCAAGAAGGTCCTCGGGCAGTGTTACAAGGCGCTCGAACAGGCGTTCAACCTCACCCCCGGCGCCTCTGCCACCGCCAGCCACGGGTCGGCTCCGGTCGTCACAGGCCCGGAGGACCTCCTCGTTCGGTACTGCAACCATCTCGCGTTGCCACCCAACGTGCAGGGGATATGCAAGGACATCATCGTCGAGGCCCGCTCCCGAGGCGTCGCGGACGGTCGCAGCCCCGTCTCCATCGCCGGCGGCGCGATCTACTTTGCATGTCACCTGATGGGCATCGCGAAGTCGGTGAAGGACATCAGCCTCGTCGCGGGCGTCAGCGAGGGGACGATCAAGCTCGTGTACAGGCTGTATTATGTGGAGGCGACGAAGCTGGTGAAGGAGGAGTGGATAAGGGAGGGCAAGGTGAGCCTGGAAAGGCTCCCGGCGGACTCGAGCGCGTTGAAGTAGGGTGGCTGGTGGGGGCGGACCAAGTGTGCAATTGACGGTACTGCCGTTGGCACAACATGCATATGTATTTATGTATTTTTACCCTCGCATAATGCCATAAGATTTTCCCCCGTTACAGGCAGATCTTCTAGATGAGACGCGGTTTGAACGTTTGAACGTCGAGCACATGAGATGCAGGAACTCTGTATGTTGAACGTTGAACAGCGGTACAATTATAATACACATTTGGCTCATATTTCTACGAGATGGCAAGTACACGCCTTGTGGCCTGGGGAAGGCAAGCACGGCGCGACTGTCCCAACCAAGCAAACTGAAACTCAGCTTCCCACTCCAGCCCCTTCAAAGAATGCCCCGTAAGGAGGTCCCCCGCTATTCTAAACAACGGTCTTTCTCGTCAGCCTAAGCTCCACGTGAATGGCCGCGAAAAGAACGCACTCTTCCCGATGTTATCTGCATCGTCTCGAACGAGTCCGCCTACGTCGCCTTCGGCTCCTTGCTTTCCAAAATGTGAGTAATTCGCATGAAGACTGGAGTGCATTTCCGGTCTTCGACCAGCCAGTCGCGTTCGCCGTCCTCGACGACCTCGTCAATACAGAATATACCAGGATGGCCTGGGAAGCACGGATGAGGTCGCATGACCGAACAAGCGCCGTTCCCGGTAAATTTTATGGACGCGGTGGCGGGTGAACGACGGTGGGAAGTAGCCTGGTCGATGGGACATGAACATACCAGCAACAGACGAGGTGGGAAGAGAAACGAACCACAACCAGGTCGGCGGGGAGTTCCTTCCCCGAGTCCTGGTGTGGACAGCGCCTTCGTTGCTGACGGCATCGCGGACGCAGGAGATGTCTGGGTGATGATGCAGTTGAAAGGATGGCCTGGGACGCACGAGTCGTGGTCAGAGCGTCGTCTATGTGGAAGGAGAGGCAGGTCTACCACAATGTCAGCAGGAAACTGCCATGTCACGATAATGACTCACGGTACGCCATTCAATAAACAAACAGGGCTATATCGCCACCAGGTGGTTATAGAAGGCTAGATGTGCAGTTCGTCGCAGTGTACATAACGGCTACGGCCTTGGCTGAATGACCTTTTCGTCGTATGAACACAAACTACATTGTAGCCGCAGAAGAATCAGGTTGACTATTGAAAGAATGGGGGGGAGGGGGGAAGGGGGGGGGGCGGCAGACAACGCTCGTAGCACCCTGATACCAAAGGTAATACAGATTCAATTGGCACAGAATAAATAAGAACCTAAAATACTGGATAGCAGAGAACGAACATTCATTTGCGCATGCGTTTCTTGAAACGCTCCATGACCTGGATAGAAGTAAGACAAATATGTCCCCGCCTTTTGATGGAGGACCACGTACCATCTCGTCTGTCGCCATCTGCGGACGGTCATACCGTGGCCGATGATGGTCCTCCTCCGGGGGGAGACCCATAGCCTCCAGCTTAGCATCTCGGATGATATCCGCGTCTGACTTCATGCGCATGTTCGGACGGAAGACTGGAAGCTCTCGTGAGCTAGCAGATCGCGGCGAAAGTTAAAAACACCTACATCGCGTTCCCGCCAGGTGCTCCTCATCATTTGGGTCAGACTTCTTCCTGTCCTTCCGCCCATGGGACATGAGCAATTTGGCTTTTTCGGTGTCCTCTATGTTCTTCAGGCGAGCACTGCAGGAGAAAACCCGTCAGTCAACCAAGCGCACTTGGAGCAGAGTGGGAAACATACTCCATGCCCAGGTCAACTTCAGGGATGGCCGTCAGCATCGCCAAGCTGTTTGTGACGTTGCCCTCCTCGGAAGCTTTCTTTTCCACCTTGAACCGATCGGAGGGGCGGAACGGGTCCGCCTTCGATCCAGAAGGACCGCCATTTTGTGCATCTTCCCCCTGCCCACGCCGGAGCTTCATGTTCTCCTCGATATACGCCATCCTAGGCCACGATAAATGTCTGGAGGGGAGCAAAAGAAAGGCAAGCGCACATGTGCTTATCCACGTCAAGGACATTCGTCTGTTGCGTGAAGTTGTTGGTTCGGACAGCCTTCCGCGCCTTCATTGCCTTATCGTCCCTTCGAATGGCGGATGAGCGAACCTAGGGCAAGAAGGAAAGAGAAACGACTCACTCCTCGTCCTCCTGGTCGACCTTCGCTCCTGGCTGCAGCCCGTACGCCTGCTCCTCTTCGTCCTCCTTCTTCCGTTTCCGCCGCTTCTTCACGTCGCCGCTATTGAGTTTGGAAACATCGATCCCCTGTCTTGCTTTCCGAAGTTTGCGCAGCTCGATGAGCTCGTGGACACTGTATCACTCGTTTCCGAGGCACGTCAGCCTGCTACGGGGAGGCGGAGATGAACGAACTTACGGCAGGTTCGCCTCTTCTTCGTTTTCGGACCCGGCGGCGTCATCAAGAATTGCGGGCGCGTTGTCCTCTTTCTCGTGCGAGATTGAACGTGGTTGAGGAGTTGGTCGAGTGCGTCGCTTGATCATAACGTTGTTCGTGGTCGTAGTCGAAGTCGCGACGTCTGGCAGATGCTGTCACGCTAACTCCCGTTCGGTGTGACGAGTATGACTCAGTGTGACCTTCAACCCGTCACCTAAGCGTGATGCTACCCAGTCGAAGCTCGAAGAGCAGGGATTATGTTCGCCATACGCTTAAGCTGCGCTTCAAAAACCCTCGAGCTTCATTACAAATGAAAATGATCCACAGAGCCGCGCGTCCAACAAAAACGAGCCAACGACCAAAGAGCTGCAAGCGAAGAAAAGGCCGCCCGAACTACCCGTCCTCCGCCCCGCTCCCACTTCCCGCTCCCGTCCCGTTGGGCGACTTCGCGGACGCCCTTGCCGCCGCCGCACTCGCGCCAGCGCGGTCCTTCGAGCTCAGCAAGCTCTGGAAGAAATTCTGCAGCACCTCGTGCTGCGACTGTCCCCCTGTCGGGCTCGGCGACCCCCCCGGCAGCGGAGGCGACGCAGGGACGCGCGAGCCCCCTGGGCCCGCCGACGCGCTGAGAGATGCGGGAGGACCGCCCCGCCCGCCGACGGAGGCGGTAGGACGCTTCGCGCCGAGGAGGCTGCTGCTGAAGTTAAGGCCGCCTTCCATCTCGGTGAGCGCCTTCTCGACGTTGGGCATGGCGAGGGACGGGATGCCCAAAGGCCCGACGATGCCCGCGGAGGGGGTCTCGTTCTGCTGGCGGAATATGCCGCGGGGGTCTTTGTCGGCGCGGCGCGAGTTCTCGTCGTAGTTCTTCGCGAGGAAGGCCTGTTCTGGTGTCGGGTTGTTGAAAGGAGGAAGGGTGGGTGGCTGGGAAAAGATGGTGAGGGGCGGAGGAATGGTGCGGGGAGAAAGGGGTTTACCTTCGCGCCTTGGTCTGGTACGAGAGCGGTGTACATCTTAACTGCTGTGGACTCGTCGACGGTCTCGCCCTCGGCGGCATCCAAGTCCCGTTCCCAGGCCTCTCCCCAGCCTCTCGCATCGAAGCCGTCGCGTAACACCCCGATCTTGCCCCAGCTATCCCAACCTGCAGGGACGACAATCCGGTCGCGGTCCAACGTGTTTGGCTTCTGCTCGAAGGGGAACGGATTCCTCGCCGGCGCGACAGGCTCTGCGGTTCCAACGGTCGGGGGAGGTGCTGGCGGGACGAAAAGCGCGTGCAACGCGTACTGTCGAAGGATTTGGAGGGTTGCGGGTTGTGGTGTCGTGTAGAAAAGGCCGGCGCCGTCTATGGGCGGAGTTAGCATCTTCGTACCAGAAGCAAAGCTGGAAGACGCACACTTTAGGCAGATCGTTCGTAGGATCTGCATGATGCCGTCCGTGCGTTCTTCCCACTCGCCACCCTTTCCCTTGACCATACCACCCATGCCAGACGCGCCAGCACCGGCGACGTCGTTGTTGTCGTCGATCAGATCCGCTTTCGTGCAGGCGACGATGATGGGCACGCCCCCGGAGTTGTGCGTGAGTGTTCCAGGCCCAAGTGGGAGAATGGTCCCCTGTAGGGTCGTGGCAGTCGCAGATATTGGTTCGGTGGAGGGCTCGGTGTAGTGTTGAATGTGCGCTTGCACTGAGACGGTACGTTGAATACAAGGCACGTGGACCGAATGAAGATGGAGAACTCACGTCGTTCGCGATTCTCCTCCCGCGCGATGATGGCTTCGCGTGAACTGTCCACTTTGACCCAGTGCTCGACCCAAGTCAGCCATGTAACAAGCTCCTCGACAAACGTCCACGGACGCGTCCAATCGAGGACAATCATCACAAGCGTGTGGGGTAAAGACACGCGCGGGGGAATAAAATGTGGCACGAGCGAAGTGAATGCTGGTGCAGACGAAGGCACGGTATACACAGATAATCGTGCAAGGGTATCTATGCAAAGTGGCAGGCGGTCAGCTCAGACACTCATCGCGAACCGACAGCAACGCACCTTCCTCATCGCGCACGTCCGCCCAGTCGTACCCCAGCGCAAAATCGGTACGGGGCTCGTCCTTCCCTCCATCCGACGCGGGTTTCTGCAAAAGGGCAGACGCGAGTGTTGATTTACCGCTGGAAGGTTGGCCGAGAATGAGGATCTGCTTGGAGGGTATAGATCGTGACGAAGATACAGAATCTAAGATGCTTGACCACAGATCCTGCGGTGGTGCTTCTGGTGATGACGAGCGAGAGTCTTCGTCCATGATGATGATGGCGGCTTGCAGAGCTCTTGACAACTAATATCGTTGGTTGGTTCAGCGTTGAAGGGGCTATAAGATGGGCTTTCGGAGGTTCAAATATTGCTAATGTGGCTTACGATCAATTGTATCTCCTTTCGTGGAGGACTTCAAGCGAATCCTCCTTGGCACCCGCCATCTCCTCTTACCCTCTTCCAAAACGGCATCTTCTTCAGACAGCGTTCGGAGGCCTACCCACAGGGAGGTCATCATGTCTTCCGCAGTGGCCCTTCCCAAGTTTAAGCTCTCCGAATCTCCCAACACCCGTTCGATCGACATCTTCGACTGGACTATCACTGCTGTAACCAGCCCCATCTCCAATGCCAGCGAGTGTGATGCGCTGCAAGGGACGCTTGGCTTCCCACTCCCAGAAATGACGTTCGGGAACAATTCCCTCGAGATCAAACATCGACCTTCAGGCTGGACGTACTCTTTCCGAACAGAGGACGCGCTCAAGGGCGTGAAGAACGGCGAACTTGGCGATGGAGATGGGGGCGTCAAGGTCGGGTATGCTGATGCGTGGTTGAAGAGTCGGTATGTCGCGGTCGACAGGAATTCTCTGTCGGTATGCCAGAGCTGACGACAGGACGGATCCCGATTCTCAACTTCCTCTCCCTACGACATCGCCCACCAAGCCTTTTGACTGGACATATACCACGACATATCCCGGAAATCAAGTCAGAAGCGACGGTTCAGAGGAGATAGAATGGGTGAAGGAGGATCCAACAGATAGCCAGCACGGAATACCTCTTGCGGAGCTCACGAGACCCGACCCCATCCTCTTCTATGCGGAGATACCTCTTTACGAAGACGAGTTACACGACAACGGTGCATCACATCTCCTTGTTCGAATCGTGAGTTTTGGCGGTTCGTAAGATACCTTTCAACTGACGGCTCTCTTCCAGCGAGTCATGCCAACGTGCATCTTCATCCTGTCCCGCTTCACTCTCCGCGTCGACAACGTCCTCTTCCGCGCCCACGACACGCGCCTCTACCACTCCTTCGCCTCTTCTCCCTCGGTGGTCGTTCGAGAAACCAGTGGCTGGGAGGCCCCGTACGATCCGGTGAAAAGCGTGAGATCTCCCCTGCGTCCTGCAAGTCTGGTCTGACCGCGTTTTTACAGCATCTCCCCAAGAAAGATGACTTGACGCCTTTGACCGACCCCAACTTTATTGGAAGAGTGCTGGCCAGCATCCCAAAAGAGGCCACACAAGTCCTTGGTGCGGGTACGAACTGGCGGGGGCTCGGTACGACGTTGGAGGTCGCAACCTTGCGCCAACCATAAACCTCTCTGCAAATCCTTCGTATGTCCGTTTATCTGCGAGTAATCCCCGAGATCTTACTCCCGAAACGCTTGTTAAACCCATCAGCAACCTTTCGAACATTAACGAGGACGGGCAGCTACCGCATCGGATGTATGAGGGGGTCTAGACGGAGATAGCCGCGCGTCGTGACGTCGAGTGCAGTTTACAAAACTTGTAATTACACAGTTGTATTCTACTTCTACAGTGTACCTGTACACTGCCTGCACGTCTCCCGCCCTCTCGACGTTCCCGGCCATGGTCCCTTCGTACTGCCCCAGGCACTCGGAGAGCAGTGCGAAACGGAAAACTGACACGTGATCACTGGTTACAAAATCAAAACAAAAACAAAAAGAAACAAGGAGTGCAATCTGGTCCCGAAAGCCCACCTTGAGCGACCGTCCAGCACCACTTCCACCTCACTGCCGTTTGCGCAGGCATATACCTTCAAAATGGGGAAATGGTGCGTGGATTCATCCGCTCGACGTCCAAGAGCTCCCTCTGATCGGCCCATAGGACTTCAGAACACTACGACGACGTGCTAAGCTCAAAGATCAAGAGCCTGGTGTGCGTGTTGCCCTGCTTTTGTCACATAGCCTGCAGCACGTTAATCTTTGCCAACGGTTTGGATCATGCAGCTCTGGAGCGGTCAAGCGGTCGAGGCTGGAGAAAGCAGAGCACACTATCAGTTATGAAGCCTTTGTGGAAGAGCTGGACTCTGGAGACTCCTTCACGACGTCGCTCATAGAGCTACTTGTCAAGGTGTGTGGCCCATTTTCCATGTCGCTTGGAAATCGTGCAAATGCGTGGCATTCCTTCAGGAACTGGCGGAACGTCGCCAACGACAGGCGACAACGGACAAACATCTCATCTCCGACAGCACCTGCAAAGGCCTACGTATGCTCGCCGCCCCCCAACGGACCTACCGTCGCGGCCTCGTTTCCCGCCGCACCATAAACCTCACCGATTACCTCGCCGTTCCGCCGCCGGACGAGATGGAGGTCGACGACGAAGACGAAGACGACGGGAGCACCGAAAACCTACTCGACCCGACCGGTGCTCTCGAAGGCGCGCGGATGACTACCGCCCTGTGGGATGCGTACAGCAGGGGTCAACCAGGTGCGTTGGCCCTGCTCATGTCCTTCGGCCCGCCCCCTCATCTTATCTCGCCTCCACCAGAAGCGCACACATCCACCAGCACCGGCACCGGCACATCATCCACCTCCGCCTCCACCGCCCGCGCTCGTGCCCGCCTCACAACGCGTCCCAGCATGTACCGCGAGGAGATCCAGGCTATCAGACGGTCGTCCGCCAGGAGCCCCTCAAGCACCGACCCGCTCGGCACCCTGTTCAACGCCACTTCCAATCAACCGACCCTCCCTTCGTCCCTGTCCCGCCGCCCGCCCGCCCGCTCCCGCCCCCGGGTCACCGATTTCGACGAATTCACCTCCCGCCGCCGGTCGGTGACCCGCGAGAGCTCGACCAGCGGCGCCCGCACGCCCGCGGCCGACGATGCGCGCAGGAACAGCAATGGAAACAACGCCTGGCCCGGACACCGTTTCTTCCTCAATCACCGTCGCACCGAGCCCTGGTCAGATTCCGAGGCCGGTTCTGGAACCCCGCCGCCCGTGCCCCCGCCGGTGCGATCGACGACGCTTCGCGATCCCTCGGCCTTTCTCACCTGGCTAACGGGTGCAGGCGCAGAGGAGTCGCTGCCCCCGTTGCCCCCGCCGCGATCCCTCACGTTGCGCGCGGCGTCGGCGTCCTTTGGGGCGGACGAAGACGGGGACGAGGAGGCGGAGGCTTCTCAGCCCCCCTCCCAGCCACCCTCTCAGGGCCCCCGGAGTCTTCGCAGAGGAGGTGTTCCAAGGCCGGAGGATCTCATGCCATGGCATGTGTCCATCGCGACGGAGGAGGGGGCAGAAGTAGAGGCAGCGACGGCCGCGCCTGTATCGGATGTGCGCCATCAGTCGCCTGAGCGCGAGGTCGAGGCGTAGAAGTTGGTTCATGCGTATGCAACTCCCTCTTTGGACGAATCGTATGCGGAATACTTCTTGTTTTGCGAGCATGTATGTTACAATATTACACGACGGGGCGCGGTACAGTACAAGGGTTCTGGCGTCCGATCCAGTCCAATCCAACAAGCTACTCACATGAGCGGCACGTCGTCCTTCGACCCCTTTCCGTTCAGCTTGGAGTTCTCCAGCACGAACTTGCGTCTGGCGGCTTCCTGCTTGAGCTGGCGGGGCAGGAGGAAGAGCCCGAGGCCGTACAGCGACCACACGATCTGTCTGGTGGTCAGCGCGAGATGGGGGCCAGATGAACGGGAGGGGAGACTCACGATAACGATCGCCAACCAGAAGTCCTTGCAGTGCCAGGTCACCGGATGCGCGTTGCCCGTCGCGAAAGCCCACTCGGTCCACAGCCCGTAGTGCGTCTGCCGTGAGGAGCCGTCAGTACGTTTCCCGACAGCGGAACACGAGACGGATGACGCACCTGCCACGACGCAAGGCCGATGATGGCCAACCCGAGGACGATATGCACATAGTTTTGCGGGGGCCGGCCGCCTGGGAAGCGGATGGGGAGCTTGACCCAGTGGATGAACGCGCCGAGGAAGACTTGCACGAGGTAGAGGATCAAGAGCGCGAGGCCACCTTTCTGCACCCGGTGTATCAGCCCAGAACATCTGGTGAGAACGGCAAGATACGAACTTGGTGCGGATCGCTGAAGTGGGGCGTGAACCCTGCCTGGGTGGTCTGGTAACCTAGCGCGAACGCGGTGAAGACGAGCGGGCCCGTAACGAAGAAGTTGACGATGAAGTGCGGCCAGAACCAGCTGGTCTTATCGTCAGCAACGAGGCCAAGCGAGAAGGCGAGAACACGCACGAGTCGGTGAAGGTGCGCAGATAGCGCGCGGCGCCGATGCCCAGTGGGAGCGCCACCATGAACGCGAAGAACGCGATGTGCGCGTGAATCCGCGCCTTGTTTTCAAACGGGGAGAGTGGGAATGAAACGGGTTCAGACATCTTGACGTTTGGGGGTGGGTGGGGGGCGACGGTACGATAGATCCGCACAGGACGACCTGGTTATTTGTAGGCGACGTCGTCGAGGAATCGTGCCCCACGGTCCTCAAGAACCACCGCCTGGCCGTTCACATGCGCCTGCGCAGCTGGCTATAAGGAGCGGGGGGGATTTTGGCACGGGAACATTCGTCCCAGATGGGAAGAGAATGTCTCATGGGCGCGTATTATTGTACCTTCGAGGTCGGGGATGGGATCGAAGGCAGGGAATGAAGGCCGTGGGATGTGATACTCGGGACGTGGCGCTGACCGAGGGGATGTAAAATCGTGAAGTGAGTCCACTCGGAGTGTGCGCAGCGGTGCGTGGTCCTGTACTGTTCGCGAGCAGTCACTTCGGTTCTTAAGCCTTGAGACGAAACGTCAGTATAAGGCAGCTCTTCAGCATCGCTTAACGCACACACCGTGATGTTAAGCACCCGAGTGCAACAGATGTCGTCAGTAACGTCACCGCAAGGCTTGAGCTTGAGCTATTTGAAGCTTGGGGTTAAAATCCGCAGTGCTCAGGGTGCGAGGGTGTTCGGCGACGTCGGTTTCTTCGTGCGGCACCCAATAGCCGCCATCGGGATGTAATGCGCGGAATCCCGACGTCCCGTAGGAACGGGAGCATCAAGCGGACCGATTCAATATTCAACGAACGGTGGACCTTCTGAGCTCTGGAGCATCTGGGTTTGTTGGTATGTGCTATGACGCCATGTAGGTCGAAACGCGGAGAGACGGGGGACTAGACAATGGACACCGGATGAGATGTCCAGAGTAATTTGTTGACTTCTGTTCAGTGCGTCGTCCTTCCGGCAAACGATGATATGATGGCGTTCATGGACCGTGAATAGAGCCGACAAGACGCGCCTTGGCGTTCTCTCTTTTCGCGCGCAAATTCTTGAAAAGGGTATTTAGGGAGTTGGTGGAGTGAGATGAAGGGTTTCTGCTGAAGGTGGAGTTATGAGCAGATTCTAGGAGGAGGAAAGAATATTGTACGCACTCGCGTTCCCCCCTACAATGCTGTCCGGTCCTTTGACCGTCAGGAGGCCAGCATCGACCTCAAGTGGGTGTCATTTTCGACGAAATGTATTTATTACTGAAATCGGGGGTTTTTGAGGGGGGACTTTGACTCTTGAGTAGTAGTCCGAAAAATGGCATCGAGCGGACACCATCTCCTTCAGAGTTTATTAATGGGGGTTTGATGTGTTTGAGATATAGACAGAACAAGGAAAGGTGGAGGTCGAAGTTACGACGAAGTGGACCATTGAGATCCATTGAGATGTTTTACTGGTGGCAGCCGCCGTTGTCCTCCGTTGTCGCCGACTGACTCTCTCACGGTCATTGAAACGCTAGGTTATCTCAGATCTGTCCAAATCTCTTCCCAGCTTCCGAGTCCCTAATTCCCCTAGCATGTCTGAAGAGGCTCACCCCACTACAGACCATCTCGCTACCTTTTTGAAAGCTGAACCCCCCGACACAGAACCTCCTCTTTTTCTTGATGGGGGTCCCCTAGGAGAGCCGGGCCAACTTGGACAGTCTGAAAAATGTTGGTTGAAGATACTAGATTGGCTCCAAGGCTTGGGCTACACTTTCCGGGCTCGATATCAGCCAGATTGGGTACCTTCTTGGCTAGCATCGGGTAAGATATTCATCGACTGCGAGGATGGAAGGATTGTGCGTATTCTCGTCCACGACATGCAGACGATACTTACTGTGCCTGGTCAGGAACCTGGACAACCTGGGAACTGGGACAAAATGCCCCGATATCGTTCTTCGTCTCTTTTTCGTATGATCGGAGAGTTGTAGTACATTCTATACATACATGCCTTACTGCTGAGGTCTATTGGATGCACAAAATAAGCGTACATTCAATGATGATAGCGTTCAAAGTGGTCAATTTGGCCGATATTCCCAAAATGGCAAGTGCAACCCATTGTCTCCGCGCCGTCTTGCTTCTCTCCTTCCACCATCCCACCCTTCTCTCTCGCCGTCCGTTCTAATCGATCAATCACACCCATGGCGTCTCATTTCTGTCTTCATTGCCTCTTCAGTTGCACAATTTCAAGCTATGGGCTCACACCTGCTGACAACTCCGGGTTTCTCCTCGGCTCAGGATGTGCATGGCACAGGTCTTCACACTTTTGGACATCCACTCCACACTCTGAGGTATGCATTCTCTCGCATGTGTTCTCGCCGTTATCTATCATCGCTTATTTTTATCGATTTTATGGTCAGTGTTATAGCCCCACCTTGTGTAATGGACCACTTTTCACACCCCTCGATCGTCGAAACAATGTGGTTGGAGACATGGGACAGAGACACCCGGTGCGTGTTCAGAGCTTTTTTTTAGACATCTTCCTTATGTTCTGCAGCTGCTAGATCCGCCATTTTATGTCTCGATCTTGTGGGAAAGCTGGTGGATTGCGGCGTGCATCTCATAATGGTGAGTTCGTGTTCATCTCCGTTTTCCTTCCGTCCCCCTCGTGTATGTATCCATTCCCACTCACTATAATGCAAATTAAATGTGTTTCCCATACTCTCCATGTTTGCGGACTCTGTAAATCCGACAACAGCCTACAAAAAGCCTTCAGAGTGTCTCCTCCACCCCCAGTCCCGACACTCAATACATTCTTCACTCTACCCCTTGAAGCAACATGTCAGAAACACATCCCTACATCCCTATCGACCCACGAATCGACTCGGATAACCAAGAGGAATGCATCACTGCCGCCCTCGATGCTATCCGTGCTGCTGGCGAGACTATCGAAGGTCGCGCAAAGCTTTCAATAAATGCAGCGGCAAAGGCTTTCAATGTACCCAAATCAACACTCCATAATCGCCACAAGGGCGTACCAACCCGTTTTCAAGCTCACGAGCACCAGCAGAAGCTATCCGCTTCACAAGAGGCTGTCGTTGTGACTTGGTTAAAGGTACGTCTCCGCTAATCTCGGCATCATCGCTTCTGTTCTCATGCACTGCTGCGATACTTGACAGATCATGGCACGGCGTGGTGTACCGATGCATGCTCAAACTCTTCGCGAGTATGCTTCGAAGGTAGCTGGTACAACCATCGGAGAAACCTGGGTTCGCCGCTTCCTCAGCCGCCATCCCGATCTCAAGGTGAAATGGACTGTGGGTCTCGAGGCATGCTGCGCGCAGAACCTGAATGCAACTCTTGTCAACGAATACTTTGAAATTGTCAAGGAGCTGATAATGAAGCATAACATCCCCCCGGAGAATATCTACAATATGGATGAAAAAGGGTTGCTGCTCGGCATTGGAAAGCGGGTCCGCGCAATCGTTGATCGAGACCAGAAGGAGGTCTATCATATGGAGGATGGAAACTGCGAGCTCGTTACTGTCATCGAGTGCGTCTCTGCCGATGGGTCTGTCCTTCGCCCCTCTGTTATTTACAAGGGTGCTCGTCGTGATTTGCGGTGGGGGGAAGTTAACCCATGCAACGCAAGGTGTGTACTCCTTATTTATAGTAATTCATGTTCTGATTTCATTAGCATCTCGCACTCACCGAAGGGCTGGACAGACCAGGAGCTTGGCAGCCTGTGGTTAGAAAAAGACTTCTTGCCTCAGAGTCAAGATCGCAACAAGAGTGGCCAGCCAGTCTTGCTCATCCTCGATGGGCATAATTCACACTGCACATACAAATTCTGCAAGCTGGCCGCAGATAACAATGTCCTCATCATCTGCCTTCCCTCACACACCACTCATGTTCTTCAGCCGTGCGATGTCGGTGTCTTTGGTCCTCTAGCTTCATGCTGGAAGTCCGAAGTCAATGATGCATCATGCGAGAGTATTCCGATCACCAAGCACAACCTGTTGTACTACTATTCGCGTGCTCGAGACCGGGCATTCACAACACGGACCATCGTGTCGGCATTCAGAAAGACAGGAATTTGGCCTCTAAACCCAGATGCAATTGATCCCTCGTATTTTTCCCCAGCCCTTAACACCACCACTAAGGCTGCACAGCCAATGCCAGCCCTACTTCCCTCGATCCTTGTTCCCACCCCCGATCCCACCCCTATGCCCACCCCCGCTCCAACGCCCTCTCCGTCATCAGTACCATCTACTGCAAACAGCAATGCACTTGCGCCTTCAGGATCAGTTGCACCCGTGACAAGTGGAGCCATGACGGCACACAATAGTTCAAGCCTTTCCACCAATCCACGCTTCGAGCTTGCAGGACTGCCAAAGCCATTGCCGCATACTGCCGCCCGGAAAGATCTCCGTGCCCAGAACAAGATCCTGTTTGAGCTCCTCGAGGAGGCCCGTGATCAGCTTGTGCGTGGCCATGCACAGATGCAGCTTATGGACCACGAGAATGAGCGCCTCCGAGTCCGCGCCTTTAGGCGAGAACAGCCGAGAAAGCAGTTCAAGACCTCGTCGCATGCTCGCCACATGACAAGCGACGAGAATCTCGGTGCACTTGCTGAAGCACAATGGAAACTGGGCATGGAGCGCGTTCACAAGGAAGCTGAGCAGGAGATTTTCAAGAAACGAAGAGATGCAATTACCAATCACTACAAGCACGCGGCCGCGATGGAGAAGGCGAGGAAGCAGGCTGAAGAGCTGGATCGGAAACGGCAGGAACGGGAGGCAAAAAAGGCAGCGGAGGATGCGGAAAAAGAGGAGCGCGCCAGGGTTCGGAAGGAGACACAACAGGCAAATGCAATGAAGAAGGCAGCAGAGAAGACGAGGAAGGCCTACGAGCGAGCGGCACTGCGAGCGCAGAAGGCAGCAAAGAAAGCAGAAGACAATGCCCAAAAAGCAGCCAAGAAGGCACAGGCGGCTGTTCGGAAGGCCGCGAGGAGGCCAGTGCGTGCCATGACACCGGAGGTGAGCGATGAAGATGATGACTCGCACCTCACGATAGTGGGGCAAAGTGACGAGGATGAGGAAGAAAGATCCACAGATGAAGAGTCCGAGCGGGGGGAGGACACGCGGGTCATAACACCACCTCCACCATCAGACAGTGACAGCGACGACGAGGTTGTGGGGACCGTAATGGGCACACCTCGTGCTAGGCGAAGGGTCAAGCATGCGGCCACCAGACCCACCGCGACACAAACCTCAGCTATCATGGCCATTAATGCACCTGTGCGGCGCTCTGCTAGGTTTCAGAAGCATTGACCGCTCGAAACAGTTCTAGTGATAGGCATTACACCCTGTATTGGACAATGCGTGCCATCAATATATACATTACATCTGTAGCCGTGTGGATGAGTATCATTGTACAGTACAATAACATAAAGACCCGCAAGGACTGCGGCATCGCGACACCGAGTGTGCTGCCCGACATCAACACATCGACAGATGCGCCAGTACTGCTGCACTCGGAAGAGCAAACCCACACTCCGACTGCGCACCACGAATGCGCGCGGGGACGGCTCCTTTCCTACCCATAACCGCCACTCGAGAGCCCCACCGAGGGCGCGTTCATAACGGCCGATCTCCCACGCGGAAAGACCAGCGAGCCTCGCCCAGGCGCGGTTCGTGTGATCTTTATCTTGCGTGAACCTCGACACTAGGATGAGGGATGCAAGGAAGGTCTTGCGAGGGCAGAGGAGGGGGAGGGAAGAGGCGGAAGGAGAGGGAGGGCAACCTGGGAGGGCTTTTTCGGAGGAGAGCCATTGCGAGCGCCTTCCGGGACATTGGGCGCGGCGTGGGGTGGCGTGGGGTGGCATGGAGTCTGATACGGTGGCCTTTGCATTCTTGACGAGCTAGTTCTGGGATCTTGAACCAGACGTCTTCGAGGTAGCACAGTGCTGTCTGCAGGATGCTACAAGAAGTCCGCGATCGACGCAAGACTTCGTGCACGAATCCACGCAGCAAGGCAGCACCGTTGAGGTCGCCGTCGGAGGTCGAAGGGGGGTTGGCCATGTTTACCGGGGGCGGTGGGAGAGTACAGGGGGTTTGAAAGGTGAGGATGCGTGATTTGGAGAGACTGGGCGGGAAGGAAGTTGCGTGTTTCTTCTGTGTGCATTAATGGGGAGGGTTGGCATGGGGGTGGCGGGGCAGTGGTAGTAGCGGGAGCGAAGACAGTGGGTATATCTTGAAGAGGCCAGATATCGCAGAGCGATTTGACGGCGATATCTACACGGAACGGGGGCAACCTGTGAGCGGGATCGTCTGGGAAGGAATGAAGACGGTTTACCAACGAAGCACTTGTGTAGTATGCCTTTTAACGTCGCAAAAGTCGCCCTCGCAAGTTCGATTTTGGGGAGTTGGGGTGCAGAGGTATGGAAGAGGGTTGCACGGCCGAAGTCGGACGTCAGGGGGGACATGGGTGTTAGCAAGAGGTTTGCAATTGAATTATATAGGAGGGATAGCCATCGACGGTGCTGAGCGAAGGAGCTCACTTCCTATGATGTCACTCATGCACCAGTTTTAAAAACTGGTGCATGAGTGACATCATAGTGCGCCATGCGATGGTCGGGGGGGGGGGAGACAGATGAGGCCTTGGGGGAACGAGTTCAAGACGAAACTGGATGCACCTGGCTAGAAAACCATCACATATGTTTGGATAAAGTACACGGCGAGATGAAGGCGAGTTCCTGCGCCCAAAATGCCGGTCCTGTAAGAGATATGAGACGGAGATTGGGGAAGACAAGATCAGGATACACACCTCGTGCGAGTGTGATCGATACTGCGCAATAAATGGCCATATTTTGGGTCATAATCGTGAAATGCGACACATAAAGGCCCGTAGAATCGATAGTCGAGGATAGGGTGAAGAGGAGGACATGGATCCGCGTGGGACGGTGGTCAAAAGACGACAAGACGATGGGCGCAGAAGGCTTAGCGGCATTTTCCCACGGCCATCCGGCTTCCCAGTCAACGCGGTTTTTCGACCCTCCCACGGAAAATATTCATACCTGTTGCTCAAAGGCCCCTAAATTCTTAAAACCACTTGAGAATCACTCCAAACATGGTAGACTACGATATTGCCAGCTCCCACATCTAACGGCCTCCTCGATGTGAAAAAATCGGCCGGAAACCTTAAGGTGTCCAGGATCCCGGCCAGGCACAGTACATCATGCGTTCCAGGCAGGGCCACTCATGGACGCGACACGAGCCTCGGACGGTGCTTTCGTTGCGTTGAAATGGATTGACCGTCATTATTCTCCCTTTGAACTGGAGATATCGCGATTCCTTTCCGAACCATCGCTTCGAGATGACCCCGAGAATTACTGCGTCCCCATATTCGACGTTCTTCAAGTCCCCAGCAACCCTGCCACGGAAGCTATAATCGTCGTTCCCCTCTTGAAGCGCGTGAACGAACCACGGTTCGAGACTTTTGGGGAGATCATAGCGTTTTTCACGCCACATGGTCTAGTCAAACAAGTCTGTCAGTAACACATATCCCACCAGTCTACTAACCCGATCTTAACACAGGTCCCACAGTGGGCCCATGGGGTCTAATTATACATATGGTCCCACAGGGGGTCACCCCTACACTTGTGACCTCAGAAACCTGTCAGCCCTCCGACCCTCCGACCCTCCGACCCTCCGACCCTCCGACCCTCCGACCCTCCGACCCTCCGACCCTCCGACCCTCCGACCCTCCGACCCTCCGACCCTCCGACCCTCCGACCCGACACTTTCCACCTCCAACATAGCCTTATGCCACAATCATATCAATCATCATACCCACAGGACCTAATGTAGTCTCTGCATAATACATCTTTATTGAAACTGAGATGGCTATAGTACTGAGGCCTTTTGGGTTAGCTCTGATTAGCGCGGGAGATGCCGGAGGCATCAGATAACATATCGAGTTGACTCCCGACATCTTCGCTATCAACATCCACCATCTCCAGTACATCCTGACCATTCTCAGCTTTAGAACATGACAAGGACCACACTCTTCACTTCCTCGCGCATCACACAACATAATGCCAAACGAAACTGGTATGGCACTATGACTTTCAAGAAGGGGCCAATTCTCGACAAGATCAAAGTCCGTCGCCCGGACAAACTCACAGTCGAGAAACGAGATAACAGTACTTGACACAACTCTCTCACTGATTACACCCCAAACCTTGACAATGTTGATGACTTTGATGTCGATGTGGATACCAATCCTCACTGGCAACCACCTCCACCTCCACCGCTTTTCCCTCGACGTGCTGGAAAGGTCAGCGACTATTATTCTGAGTGAATAATCTATTAACTTGATTTCGTCGCAGACACAAAATATGCTCATGAAGGAGTGGAAAGTCCGTCTCTGACTCTTTATTGCCGTCATACAGAAGAGGGAAGCTCCGACATCTGTGAAATGCATTGACTGTGGGGATGGAGATGGCAATTGGCGCTGCAAGGACTGTTTTGGATCACCCAATGTTTGCTCTGAATGTCTTCGAAAAGAGCACATCCGACACCCCTTCCATCAAGTCCAGCGGTGGACAAGAGGACACTTCAAAGGAGCATGGCTCCGAGATGTTGGTGTTTTTATTTCTCTGGGTCATGGAGGAAAACCCTGCCCTTTACAGGAACCTCACATGTCAATCTTGTCAAGTAATTTGACTACACCACCTCTTCTTCCGACACCTCTTCCAGTACCACTTCCGACACAGTGTTCAAGGGCATCCGACACCTCCCCTCATTCCGCTGTCCCTCGATCACTTCGTAACACAGGCATCAGGAACTCAAGGGGATTATGTTATTCCATGATGAGCTTCCTACAAAATGACGAGCAAGATGAGGCCTTATCCAGCCTTAACCTCAGCTAACATTCTGACAGTTGTTAATCGGTGTCGGATCATGTACTGCCATAGTTTCATTATATGATCACCAAAGTTCTTTGAGTTGTCATTGTGTTTGGACTTCAATCCCACTTGGCGTCAATATTGTTTCATACAGATGTATATGATTACATATAGCTACTGCCGATGCATACGGAAACGGCTCCTTTCCTGCCCGTAACCACCAACCATTCGAGAGCTTCACAAAGAGCACGTTCACAACACCCGATCTCCCGTGCTGGAAGACCGGGGAGCCTCCCCCAGGGGAGGTTAGCATGGCGATGGTGTTTGTCTTGTAAGGTAGGCAGCGCCATGTCTTCTTCCGTGTAGTAGGGGCATGAATCAGGTAGTCATCGAGCATGGCGTCGTCGGACATTTCCTGCGAAAGGAGGTCCTCGGCCGCGGGTAAGCTGTCGTAAAGTCGTAAGGGGTTCGTCAATGTGGAACAAAAGAAACGTCCTTGTTCGAAAACAGAGTGCGAAAGACGGAGCAAGGAAATGAACTCTCTGACCCCGCGCGCGGCTCTTCAACGCGTCCGCTTGCGGTCCGGTCGAAGCGCGTTAAGCATTGCAGTACCCTGCTCCTGGTCAGTCTATCTCCATCCCCGAACAAGCGTGAACACCGACCTCCATAGAAAGGTCCTTTCATGCCCGCGTAGTGCTCCAAGCGCTTTGAGAACCTCCAGTTCAGGAAGAGCATGTACAACTGGAGATCCCGTCAGTACCACTTTCATCCGTCTCCCAACCGCAGACAGGTGACCAGACACACGCACCTGGAAGATGAGGTCGACGCCCAACGAGACGATGAACGCCGCATTCAGACTTGAGAATCCCGCCGTACAAAACCCGCTCGGCACGTCCCCCGAGCCGTAGCCTGCTTCGGCGACCAGAATGACACAGTAGCTCTGATCGAGCTCGCCACGGACGCCATGGCCTTCACGTTCTTGTTGAGCGAGTTCCGGGATCTTGGGCCGAATGGCTTTCAGGTAGCATAAGGCTGTCTGCAGGACGCTGCACGAAGTCCGCGATTGACGCAAGACTTTGTGCACAGATCCACGCAGCGAGGCAGGGCCGTTGATGTCGCCGTCAGAGGTTGAAGGGGCATTGGCCATATTTACGGGGGGTTGTGAGAGGGGAGGATGCGTGATTTGTAGAGACTGGGGGGGAGGAAGTTGCGTGTTTCTTCTATGTGCATTAAACGGGGAGAGTTGGCCTGGAGGTGGCGGGGTGGCGGTAGTGGTGGCAGCGAAGACGGTGGGTATATCTTGAAGAGGCCAGATATCGCATAGTGATTGACGGCGATATCTGAATGGAACGAGGAAAGGTCTGTGAGTATGTCAATGGAATCGGGATGGGAACGGCCTTACCGACCAGATTGTTGACATGCCGTGCCTTTTGCACATCACGAAAGGCGCCCTCGCAAGTGCGGTGTTGGAGAGATGGGCATGTGTTGTAAGACGATCAGGTTCAGACGGTGGTAACAAAGCCAGTGTTGGTACGAAGGACGAGGGGGTATTGATATATGTGTTCGAAGGCGGCGACCGCGTGGGTTTGGAGGGGACAGCGGTATAGAGGTACCGTTCATTGCCGAGTTCTTGGGGGATTTGATTGAGGAAAAGAGGCCAGGAAGAAGGACGGAGAGGACGGTGGAGGAGCGGGCGGGAGAGATGCGATGTTGGACGTTGAATTGCATTGTTGGAATTGAGGTGAGTGGGCGACGGACGACCAGCTCCTTTGTGGCTGGAAGATCCGAGGTGAGCAGAGAGTCCTTCAGCAGCCCACACAGAGCATCTTATCGACCACGGAGCTCTGAACGACCACGGTCGCGATGAGTGAGCATCTTCGCCATCCTTGATGAGGACCTGCGCCAGAGCGGCCTTCGTTCGCGTACAGGGCGGTGGCGGTGGCACGACATGGTGAATGTCGGCATTATACGGCGGCGTGGGCGGCATCTGCGCCTGAGCACGCGCCTTGCCCACTTCGGTGACCTTGCTGACTGCTTTCTGTCTTGCTTCCGATCGTGCAGGCAGGGGCATAAAGTGCGCAAAGAAGCTGCAGGCCTCTTCCTCGTCGAACCGAAGATCCTAGTCGAGCAGGAAGAACAGTCGCTTCTCCATGAGGTTGATCTCTGCGATGTCAAAGATGCGCGCGTACGCCGCCCGGTGCTTGTTCTTCGGGGACGAGTCGTCGAGGTACTTTGCGGCCACGGTGAGTGTCGCGGGACTTCGAAACCGACCCCGACAGTAGCGGTAACGGCCTGCCGGAGCTTTAGGAGTGTTTGGAGCGCGTTGGGGTGGTTGTTCTGGAGCTAGATCAGTATGGCGGGAGTGAAAAGAGGGCGAGGAAAAATACACACGTCGACAGATAGGGATTGGTGGCGCAAATGAGTATGAACTTGGGTAGGCGACGTCATGGGCGTAGGCGAGACTTTCGATGCCAGGCTCTGTCGATATGGGCTGATTGGACACTTTGACCAGATGAGAAGACATCGGGGCCGAGGCTGGTGAAGGTGTTGGTTGAGTACAAAGATGTAGGGGCCGACAATGGGGCGGGGTGGCATTGGAATCGCGATCCTGGACGCGGCACTAACTAGCCTGTTTTCGAGGCTGACCAGGTTGGGGGTGGCATTCCTGCCTGAAAGTACTCAGCGGCGGTCAGGGAGGGCCCGGCAGACGGTGCGGGAGGGAATATGTTGGATTGAAAGGAGTCGGTCTGGAAAGAGGTCAGTGGGGATGTACGATGGAGACAGAGAGAAGACGGACCTTGCGAGGGACAATGAATGCGATAAGCAAAATGTCTGACCCAGATATCTTGTACGCGCGGGTGATCTCGCAGTCGGAAGCGGAGGAGATACCGCCAACTGGGGTTCTCGAGGTGTTGGCCTCGCTCGAGGTAACCAGCGACCTTGGTGAGAAGACAACGGTGAGGACAATGGAGGACGGTTCAGAGTGGTAAACATAGTGATGAGGAGAAAGCACACACCTTCAAACCCTTGGTGATAGTGCCGGTGTTGCCGAGCCTACTGAACACGATTTCCTTGGCCATGAGGTAGTAGGTGGTTGGAACTTGTCGTTGTCGTCATCGAGAGCCTCGTCGCGCAAGGAAAAGGGTGGAGGATAAGCAGGTTCAAGTAGACATAAGAGAAGGGTACGATGAGGGCAATGCGGACCACAGGGGACACTATGCCACGGTGCAGCCGTGACCGGCGGTGGGGGAAACTGACAGAAAGACTTTGGCGACAACCGTCAAACTCGGTCACGTGACTATTTATGTATTTAAGTACGTCGTGACGGCGTTCGCGTAAATCCCCTTCATTGACTTCATCATGCCTGACGGGTCGGACTATGCTCACGAAGTCTACGAACGTATATTCACGAACCCGAATGGAGCTTCTTTATGTCCCTGGATAATACCCATATCAGGTGCGTCATGGAGTTCTAACTTCAATCCATGTAAGCTAACCGGTCCCCGCTCTTCAGATGCCGAGGTGGAGGAGGAGGCCGAAGAATACTTAGCGGCTGAAGTTCCCGCTCTCTGTGAGTAATGGCTCACCCCTCTGTCTCTTCGCACCGCTCACCATCCCTTAGATGACGTCGACGACGCCCACCATGCTCTCTACGATGAAGCCGTCAAGCGCATAGCGTCCGAGCGCGAGCTCATATCTGAGATAAATGAGTACTACCTCGTCGAATGGAAGACGTGCATTGAGCTTCAGAGGTGGTTCTTCGTGGCAAAGAACATCAGCAAAGCCTACCAGCAGGAGCAGGAGAAACTGAAGGCAGCCCAGCGTGATCTGGCCAACGCAATGGTGGCCTTGCATGAACTTCAGAGTGGGCAGAAGGACGGTCAGTCGCGCAGGGATACATAGGATTCAGTATGTTATTGTTACACATTGGATACACGTTAATCAAAACCACCATCGATGTCGTCGATATCGGTGTCTTCCCAATCCGAGATGTCATTATCGGCTGTGTCGTCAGAGCCGAAACATTCATCGGGTGGTACATCCTGCCTCTCGTCAGTGTAAGTGGATAGCGGGCGTCGAGTGCGGTGTTGTGCTGGGGAAGATGGCATGGTATCGTCTTCGGAGTCTTCGGGCTCACTGTCTGGCTCATCGAAACTGAACTGGGGTGGGGACGAGCCACTTTGTCTGGCCGCGTTCTCTCTCGCCTCGTCTGAGCGCGAATACGTATGGCCAACACCGCAACCCCAGTGTTGATGCATTATGATATCGCGGTCTACGAACCTATTCAACATCATGAGATAATTATCACGAGGTGTTGTAACAGACGCACCGAGTCACATAATATTCATCCCAATCCTCGCCTTCCCGTGCCAAGGCCGATGCACCGACACCATCCGGATACTTGCGTTGGCCTGCGAACCGTGGCACAATATGGCTGCCGCGCAAGATGGAGGACGGGTTGATGAATCCAAACGAGTCTTCATCGCTTGAAGGCTGAAACGTGATCTTCTCGAGGGAGAGATCGTCCCAGGCATTACCGGCTGGAAACGCATCTTGCTCGTACCAACGCACCCATAAAAGGTCGACACGCCTTGAGCCGTAATCTAGGGTATCTGGATGTGTGTAGATGACGTTAGCGTGGTATATTCCAAGCACGCGCGCGTAGCAGTAAGGTGATAGCCCGTTTTCATTGTTTGCTGCGTCTGGAGGGGCGGCAAGGAGCATGATGTTGTGCCGAGGCGTATCGGGGCCTAGGACGTCTTGGTCCCGGCGAACGTCATGAGCCGTGTAGTGCGCCGTCATGGTAGCATGCTGGTACAACCGATTCCGCTTGATTATAACATCGGTTGTTCTTGGAGGAGGGCGGTTTGTCGAGGAGAGGTTGGCTCGAAGATTCAGCGCTGTCCGATCCCGTTCGTCACTTTGAATGTCCTGTATGCGCTGGAGAAGGTGCTCGTATAACTTTCGAGAGAATCCCTGTCGAATGTAAATGAGTATCAAGAGAAGACATGATAAGTTGCATGGCACACCTTTGTGGCAGGATCGAGAGCGTGTCTCTGGTAGAAATCGGGCAGGTCTAGAGGGTGGTTCTCCGTCTTCCCTATGTGATTCTGGGTTGAGTCATCAATAGCCAGATGGCTTATGAACTCTGGGATCTCCTGGTGTGCGCGTTGGATAGCCCACGCCCGCCGCTGCCGGCGGTCGATGCGAATGATTTGGATGATAAAGTCCTTCTTGTTCGTTCGGCGGTACTGTGTCTTACCCCATCAATGCTGGGTTTCCATCTGTCGCTACGTTAGCTAGTTCTATACCAATTAACAAGCAGGCCGACATACCCTTCCGGTCCCGTATGATTCAGTAGACCCGGTCCAAACGACGTAGAATGGAACATCACCCAAGTTGTGAACCTTGATAGTGTTCAGGTTCAGGCCCTTTGTCAGTTTGTGGTTTGCCTTTGCCAGCGCGGAAGGCTTAGCAGCATCATGCGCACTCTCCGAGCCTCCTTGTGCGTTCCCAGAGACCCCTCGATGCCTGCCGATACCTGCCTGGTATTCCGATATAAAATGTCAGCATCAACGGAGTGAACTTAGGCAGCTCACGAAGAATACTCACAGCAGCGGCTTTGGCTTCCTTCTCCGCTTTCTTAGCCTCACGGCGTAGCCGGACCTCATATTCGCGCGTAAGTTCTGTCGTCGCATACTTGTCGCAGACATTTTTCTTGAAATCACGAAGCGCTCGACCAAGGGCCTTCGTTACGGCCTGAAGGATCTTGACGGTTTCGTCTGTATGAAGGCGTAATTTCGCCAGTCCATGCCAGTGCACGGCGATGAACAACAACCGAAGAAGGCGGCGATTGTCGGCTGCGTTCGGTAACAGACCCTCAAAAACCGGTATGGCACACTGTATATTATTTTAGCAACAGTCGACGAGGCGGGAGGATGCATCGTACCTGTAGCAGGTCCTCGTAGTCCCTGGCAGCTAGTTGTTTAAGGTCGGATACATTTTTTGAGAATTTACGGATGGTGTCGGAACCAAAGACGGGTATTGCACGATATCTGATAGATCACAGAACTTATTCAGCACCTTTCCCCGAGCGACACACAAAAACGCACCTGCGATCCAGTTCATGTAAGCGATCGGGACCATGATATTCCACAAGGCGGAGCAGATGGACGAAAAGCGACTTCCAGACCCCGAGTTCAAAGTCGTGAAGGATGTCGGGGGTTAAGATGCTGTTGATGTTAAAGCCCAGATGTCCCAACCTCGAAGAGAACACATTCTGTGACAAAGGCAGCGTTGTTAGTTAGAGAGTCACACGTCAAGTAGATCTGTCTCACCTCCGTTGGTACCAACGACTTATCCTGCAGTAACCTCTCTACTGCTGCACTCGACACTCCATAACCTTTCTGGTAGATTAGCTTCCGCGCCGCTGCAACGGTTTTCCTTTGCTGATCGCCATCGACGCGCTGGTGACGCACCCGGAAGGCCATATCACTTTCCGTTCCGAGCATGTGCGTGTCCTCCATGCGGATGAAGCACTGCGGGCAAGGACATTGTCCTTTGTTCCGAACTGTCGCGAGCATGACCCTGCAGGAGAACCCATCGGTGAAAAAAGACGGTAGCTGGCAGATGAATATGACGAACCTTTCAGGATAATTAGCAGCATAAGTAAAAATTCTTGGATAGAAACGGCACATAATGCCGTCGGGGCATTCGACGACGATGCCGTGGGTGTAAGCTTCAACAAATTCGTCGTCTAGAAGTATGCGGAGCTGCGCGTGGAACAACTCGCGGCGGACATGAGCCAAAAAGGCAGAGTTATCAGGATTTGTCCAACCCCCCTTGTCGATAGCGAAGTCCTTGAAGTCAGGTGGCAGCTTGAATTGCAATGAGATTACGGCAGGCGAGAAAGAAGAAATAATTACATACACGAATGAAGTACGCAACGGTCTCGCAGAGGTGATTGGACGGACAGGAGCGACAATATTTCGACTCGTTGCCATACAGAAGATAGCCCGGCCAAAGTTGCGCGTCCCCAAACGCGGTTAGATGTGTTTGATCCGACCCATGCATTGTTGCAACAATATGTCGGGGAAGGTCGCATCCTGGTTCTCGAGGGCTGCTTTGTAGTTCTTGATCAGCCTTGAGAAAGGCCTCGGATGTATAGAGTTCGCCATGTAAGCGTTGCGGGGGGGAATCAGCGTGTGGTTGCCAATGGAGTTCGTAAGGTTGGTAATGGAACTGTTCATGAGCGGAGGTATCGGTAAGCTTCTCGCGAATTGTTGTAGTGAGGTTTCGGTAATAGAAGTTGCCTGCACAGTACTCGACGGACTTGTGCGCATCTGTGGGATTTTTGACTGGGATAGATACAAAGACGGGTGCCTCAGTCCAGCCGTCACCTACAGGGGCATCGTCCATATCCACCCATTCTCCTTTGTCGCCCTCTCCGCCCGAATTCCCAAGTTGCGAGCGGATGGCCGACCAGGCTGCATCACGTACATCTTCTGGGTGAAAGTCGGGATGGCCAATAATGCCAATGAGGCACTTGAAGTCGCTCCAGGTCTTTTGTATGGAACCATTGTCGTACCAGTTCCATATCCAAAAGGCGTTCATGTTGGGGAACGGCGGCGGGGGGACGGATGAATCGGAGTTTCTTGGATTGAGAGGCTTCAAAGGGGGGGGGGGGGTGACCGTGTTTGAAAGGTCAGGAGCCTCAACGTGTTCTTCCGGATCATGCGTCGGAAAGGTGGAGGAGAAAAACCGACGAAACACGCCGAAGTGGTTGCGAGGTGAGTCCACGGCATCTTGATGGCCTCGACGATGGTCTATAGCAGCGCGAGTGGGAGCAATGGTTGGCGGAGGCAGAGGGGCGGACGGCGCGGGCGTGACGTCCTGGACATAGCGTCGAGGAAGCTGTCCAGTGCGCTTTGATCTTTCAAGTTCTTCGTCAACAGCTGGCATTTCGACATCCATCTGCACCGCGACCGAAGGCTCCTTGTGATACTGACATATTTTGGTCAGTGAATTGTACTTCATATGATTGGGAAGAAAACATACAAGTGTGTCTGAATCTTCCGAATCTTCCACACCATGCCCATTTTCATCGTCAGATTCCGCATCAGCCTGAGTCCCTTTCCTTCCGCGAGATGATGCCTTTGAGGCAGAAGTAGCCAGGTGAAAGTGGTTCGGTGTGAATTTCGTCCGGAGGGATGCAAGCGCGTTGGAAAACTTGTTTTGAGAGGCGGAACAGGCCTTACAATGTTTCCTGTACGCGGACGGGGTTGCAAAGGCGCGATTGCAGCACCACTTTGGGTACGCTCGTAGGGGGTCGGGCGGCATAAGTGCACGAGAGAAACTGGTAGAAGACGGAAGCTGCAGGAGGTCAAGCCGCGTCGCGTCGCGTCGCGTCTGCACGCGAGCGTGGGAACAAACTCAAACTGGCCTGAAGACGACGCCCATTTCACCATCTCCCGTGTCAGTGGCTCTTAAGATGGTTTCAGGAGTGGCTGCGTGGCTGCGTGAGGTGTCCACAGAAGCTACATACTTGGCCTGAACTGATCACACTTCCGTAAAAATCACCGCCGTGCGACAGGTGCAGAAACCAATGAAAATGTCATAAAGTTCGAGTGAAGATACAGCGAAACGAGCATGGGAAGAACGACAGATACAACAACAGATATGCGAGATTATGCAGGAGGGGCGACAGCAACGGCCTGGAACTGAGCGGGCATGAGCCGATCACCCTAAGGTTGTAAAAATTAGTATATGCCAATGGGTAGGGAGAAAAATACTAACAAAGCGGTAGTGGTGCCTCATCGCAAGGCGCAGGGACGCAACAAAGCCACGGTGTGTGAGGCGATAGGCGTCGAATACGGGGCGGAAAGTCACCCACACATCGTGGATACCTGCCATGTTGAGGCGCGGGGGCAGACCCGCTTGACCGCTGTGTTCCCAGATCAGATACCGCAACACGACAATGACCTGATGATAATGTTAGGAATAAACACGGAATTATTGATAGCCACTTACCGCACAGCATTGTAAGACCCAGATGTCCTCGAGGGAGGAACCGCTGGTGGCCCACCAATCTTTGATCTCACGGTATTTCTCACCAATGCGCCTACCATCCCGCCACATGCTATGCCACAACGAGCACCGTACCATAAGCTCCCGACAACTCAAAAGATCCTGGCGTGATGCCCGTCCCTTGAGTGCTCTGTTGCGGATGATAAGTGAATGAGAGCAGAGAAGGAAAAAAGACGCACGTCAAGGGACAAGATGAGGTTTCCGTTGAGGAGGATGACGGCTCGCTGAAGATTGAATACTGGAACATTGTTTGTGACCGTCCACAGTTGGTGCACGGCGTTGTACGCATCGAACGTCTGACGATCGTTCACAAACCGACTGGTCCCAAGGTATACTCGCCCGGCTCCAATCATTGCGCCGCCAAAGGTCGCCACAGCGACCGTCCGCCTGTTTTCAGAACTAAATTTTGGATAAGACACAGGTGAACGAACAACTGTACCGCCTGTGAGAGGGTATCCGGTAGCGGGGCCCAGTTGCGCCGTCTGCAGTAGTCCATATGCTCTGAACAAGGAAGCCGATGAGCTACTGCAACTGCGAAAAGAGGTGATAACGTACCAACAACGTTGCACGTCGTACCCACCGGCATCCCGGCGATGCTAACGTGGTTTGTTTGCTCGTTGACCTCAAGGTTCCACATGGCGATGTCAGCATCGGTGAGTGCCCGACACCAGCCGCACCTGCCGGTGATGATCAACGTCCCAAGCAGATATTCGTCCACACCTGCACGGAAGATCGGGTCGAGACGGTAGCAGGCTGCGAACGGGGTCAGACGAGGATGGTTTTAGCGACGATGTATGGCGCGTCTGACCTTGGCCGAAGTGCACGAATGAGAAGATTTGTTGGTGGATATTTTGTGAGTGGCCAAGGCCGGGGGGGTTATACCCGGGTTGGAGATGAGGGGGGAGGAGGTCCATTAGCAATAAAGCGGGGAGGGGAGACGAGGTTGAAAGAGGAGGTTGAAGGTACTCTCCCTCCGCAAAATGAGCGGTACTTATGTGTTTTTTTGTGGACCACTCGTGCGATCTCTCGCATGTATCCGGCGTACATTGAAGTCTGGCGGTCCAGTACCGTGGGCAGTGGAGTGAGTGGATGGGGTTGGTCTAGCATGAGGCAATGTAGAAATTGAAGACTGAACGAATACGAAGGCGAGTTGGGTATCTCACCTTGAGGATACACCGTGTGCTCCACCTTCTCCGTCGACCGTGAGTAGTGGAGTGAGCAGATGGGGCTGGACTAGCATGAGGCAACGTACAAATTGATGACCGTGAGTGAATCCGTATGCAAGTTGGGTATCTCGCCTTGAGGACACACCGCATGCTTCACCTTCTCCGTCACAGGATAGTCCATGGAAGAGACCGTGGAGGAGGAAAAGGTGTGTTGTGGAGGCTGGAGCTTAGAAGTGTACGAACGGTGGAATCACGGAACAACGCAAGAACAACGGGATAACACTGACAGAAAGCGAGGAGGCTGGCAGTTGCCGTAGGGGAGGCCGCCGGTCGGCAGAGAAATCTCCCTGGGGCAGTGAGGCTACCAAACACTCCTAAATATCATGAGGTTTGGGTCGCTGGCACTTGCGATCCATTTCTCCACTACCTACCCTCACCCCCTCCCCGCCGAACTGTCTTCTCCCTTTGCAAGCAAAATGTCGGAGACCATGGTATCTTACTCGAGCAGCACGCCCTTCGTACTTCTTTTCCCCTATCGTCTCAGTGGACTTGTGGTGACATTGCTCATTAGCAGAATATTGACAACATATCTCGCACCTCGAGCCGGGTGTCTTCCAAGGCGTCCTCCTCGGCCGGGAGGCCTTCGTCCTCGTCGTTCTTACGTTCCTACTCCGGAAGCCCTTCCTCATCCCCTCAGCTAAAGTCCACCTCCTGGCCTTCATCTTCGTCACCGTCTTCGTCCCCTATCCCCCGTGGCGATGCTATGAGCTGTTGTGCAGCAGACGTTGAGGGGTATGCACAGCGGAGATTCACACCCTTCCAAGCAAGGACGGTCTTCGGACAGAATCATGCGTCAGGCTTCTGATAACTCCGGCTCGGACGTGGAGATCGAGGACATCGACTTCGAAGACCTTGACGGCGAGCAGGTTCAACTGGTTGTCAGGCGCATCGATGATCCAAACGCTACGTTTGAGTACCCTCGCCCGCGCTTCCTTGTTCGGATGGCAAAGTAATCAACGTGCAGTTGGGTACGTCCTCGCCTTGCTTTCATTTGCATACCCTTTTCATCTAACCTATATTTGCAGTTGCGGTAGTTGTCCCGCCGTATTACCCCCGTCCCCCCGCCCCGACCCCCCCCCCCCCCGGACTTATTCTATCAGCAGTTGCGGTGGTCGCTCCTGCCGTGTCATCCTCCCTAAGAACTTATTCCCTCGCTGATATCTCTGCGTCCGTCTGCCTTTCCATACATCCACTGCTATGCACCCATTGTGTGTTTTCTCGTTCCGCTGCTTTTCGTTGCATCCCCCCACTTCCATTTCGTATGCTCTCCTGACTGACTTCCATGCGAGCGTCCGTGTAAAATACATAATCCATGTTTGCTATGGTCTGGTGCGCGCGCTGTTGTACGTTTTACTTGTGTTCACGAGTTGTTGTATTGCGTCAGTTGGTTTTATTCGAAGCTTGTTCTTCATCCCCCGAATGTTCAAACAAATAAGTCGTAAATTGGGTGATATGACGGGAGTGTTTACAGAGTAAGTAGGGCGGAACATAGACGAGACGACCGAGCACCACCTGCCACCAGAGCCAGCTCCAAACAGAGGTTGGGTATGTGGAATGCGCCGTTCGAATGTCGAGTCGCGCACGGACCAGCCACGCAGTTTGTAGGCGTCTAATTGCCTCTTTCGTGCAAACTCCTGCTCGCGTTCACATGTGTGAAGTGCAAACACGTTTCACCCGCGACCATGTCGATCTACGCCCCCCCATCACTGTTTTCTCCAATACTTTCTCATGGCTAGCTGGAATCCACCGAAGTATGAACCGTCGTCGTCCCCTGCTTCGGACGGGTTCCCTGCCTCTGGAGACGACACCTCATACTCAATTCCCCTCAAACATCGGACCACCGCTTTTCGTGTGGAGAAGCGGGGAAAACCGTACGTAGTCGGTATACTCTGGAACATTTGATTATATACCCATTCGATTTCTAGCGCGGCCGTGGACTACTGGGTTCATCGGGGGCGGGGTTTTGGACGTATCATCCACGCGATGTGTTCCATAATCCCACTCATTGAACGCGGAGTCATGCGTATCAATGCCATGGAGGAAGATGAACAGGTCATCGAGGACCTTGACGAAGAGTAAGCTCTTTCTATATCATTGCAACCTGCCGTCCTTACACCTCGCATCGCTAGGGAACAACGCGAACACCAGACATTCTGCGATCTCATGCTCATCCCCGGCCTTTCCAGTAGGGTGTTTCAGGAGGACTCTGAAGCGATGCTGCACAGTATCGGGAAGCAGGTGTGTCTCTTTGTTCGCTTCAATACTACTTGATACGGAGACTGCATCAAGATTCAGAAGGGGATGGCTGAGGCTCGCGCCAATGACTCCAGATCCCTCAAGGCGGTTATCCTTGACTGGCTGGTGTCCGATGGGGAAAGTCTCGACCCCAAGATCCCCCGGAACGTCAAGGACATGCGTGGCTTCAATCATCCAGTCACGGGGTTTTACCTCTGTCCGGCTGGAAAGGATTGGGATGATCCTGAGTACGTCGAACATGAGATATTCCTGGAAGCTTACTCAGGTGTGGTTTCAGGATCAGGGAAGGCCTACGTACCGGTACAACTACGTATGCGGGCTCGATCTGGCCTGCGTTGCTCTACGAGAACAATGAATACAACCCCAAAGCTCCGTGGGATGGCCTCCTCAAGAATAAAGTCCTCGTAAATGTCAGCGCCCTTCTCATACCGTTCATCCATCTCGTACACTGACAATCAACAGACATATAAACATATATTTACTTCACCGAGCTCCGTCGACTCCAGCAGCAAGAGCAACCGGCAAGGCAACGCTGCCATCCATGGTCTCAAGCATGTGACCATCCCGTCAATCGTGTATGTCGCCATGCAGGTAGGCTTCCCAATCTCTATAACAACATCTTCGCAATGCGCTAACATGAAACAATAGGCGCGTTTCTGTCTCTCTTCCACCTCGACTTTTACCCGCGCGGACGGCGTAGACGAGAACGACACGTTCTATTTCTCCGTCTTGGATTTCCTGGAGAACCCACATGGGCGAGCGAAGGTCGCCATCCTTTTGCAGTGGTGGGATAGGTATGTAGATTCTTTTTATGATCTATGATCTAAAGCTGACAGTCTGTAGACAAATCTTTGCCTCGACCACCGGTCGGGTATCACCTTCGGTCGACGTGACGGACCCACTTGCGATGCTGATCAAAGAGCGCAACATGGAGATCAAGGCGGCTCGAGCCTCTCAGAGGGGCCAAGAGGACTCGGGCGATGAGGAGGTTCAGGGCGAGGACCAGGGCGAGGACCAGGGCGAGGGCGAGGGCGAGGGCGATGAAGAGGGCGAGGGCGACGAAGAGGGTGAGGGCGAGGAAGAGGGTGAGGGCGACGAAGAGGCGAACGGCAAGGCTCGCGGTTCGAGCGAGCACGGATCCGTCGGAGCGGATTCTGCCGTCGAGGATCCTTTCGCTCAGCAGAGGCAGGATGAGGCGCGGGCGCGGGCACCAGCTCAGATGCAGGACCAGGACCAGGATCAACTGCAGGTGCGAGGGCGGGAGCGGGAGCGGGTGCTGGACCAGGAGCGGGTGCACCGGGAGAGGGGGCAACACGAGCAGGTGCGGGAGTGGGAGTGGGAGCAGCGAGAGTTGGAGCGGGAGCAACGGGAGTTGGAGCACGAGCACGAGCGCCAGCGCCGGCGCGAGCCCGCACAAGAGCTGGAGAAGAGGAAGCGGGTCCCAGAGCCTGTCGTAAACGTCGCGGACAAGAAAGTCAAGAAGCCCCGCATTCGTAAGGTCAGTGCTACGACTGACAGCACGCAGGTTCGGCGGAGCCAGAGGACGGTGGGGACGCTGTCGGCGCAGGGAGGCGGAGAGCAAGGGACGGGGGTTATGAGGACGACACGGCCGAAGAGGAAGGCGTCGGAGGTGGGTGACGATGCGGATCCTGTGCCTCGGAAGACCAAGGCAAAAAAGACTGTTATGGGTCGGTCTACTCAAGAGGCCGTGCCAGAGAGTGCGAAACCGGCGGCGGGTAGCCACTCTCAGGGGAAAGCTCGGGTGGCGGGGGTATAGCGTGCTTGTGCGGTAGCGTCGTGTAGTAGTGTAGTGCGGTGAATGCATAGATTAGACTGTACCACTCGTAACCGTCGGAATGCATCTGTCACTCTCCATCAAATAATGTGTGATTGTCGAGTTCGTCAAAATCTATCAGGATGCGAGGAATGATGTCATTGTCCGACAACGCTACCCAATCAAGCAATATGACATCATCGGTGCACGGGCAAATTCAGGCTTGTTCAGATGGTGATTATTGACATGTCCACCTTGCATTATAAAGTACCATGCACCTGACAACAATCTGCAGAGTTGAAAGGCATTACCTGCATGATAGCAGTAGGGCACTGCCACCATCTGTAGCTTACTAGACTTGGGTTGATAAAGATGTCAGAATTGGACAGGTGTAGACAACAATAGCATGGCCTGACAAACCTGAATGGATATGACAGACTTTGTCAACTCTACTTATCATGATCATACTTAACCTAGCCTGTTTATAGGCTGTCATCTGAGGAGAGTTGACGGACTCTGTCAACATTACTAGTTCTCACCTTACTTGATACCATTTATACAGAAGACGCAGATGTTCTGCCAATATAATGGCTTATCTGGCTATGATCATTTTACCATTCATCCCCTGATGTCCCAGCATCAAATTTTGATCAGAAGGGAAATTGAGCCGGCCCTAAACTGTGTTTGACCGTGAGACTTTCTCCTTTCTCATATTTCCCTGCCACGACGTGTCTTTCCTTCCTTCTCAACCACCACCATCCCTTCACCACCGCTGTCGCCACCGTCGTCCCCCTTACCATTGCCACTGTCGTCCCCCTCACTGTCGTCCCCATTGTCCCCCTTGCCGCCTTGTCACCGCCGCCATCGTCCCCATTGTTCCCCTCACCGCCTCGTCACTGCCACCGTCGCCACCTCATCACTGCCGCCATCACTATCGCGTCACCGCTGCCATCACTGTCTCGTCACCGCCGCCATCGCCACCCTCGTTACCGCCGCCACGCCACTATTGTTCCCTTCGCCGCCTCGTCACTGCCACCCTCGCCACTTGTCACAGCTGCCCTCGCCGCCGCATCACTGCCGCCCTTGCCACCTCGTCACCGCCACCCTCGCCATCGTGTCACTGCTGTTGTCGTCACCCCGTCACCGCCGCCGTCGCCATCTCGTCACTCCCGCCGTCACCACCTTGTCGCCACCTCGTGACTCCTGCTGTTGCTGCCTTGTTGCTGCCACTGCCGCCACCATCATGGCTACCCTCGCCGTTGCCACCTCGTCACTCCTGCCCTCGCAGCCTCGTCACCAGTGCTGTCGGTGCCTCATCACCCCTGCTGTTGCTCCCTTGTTACCCCATTGTCGTCACCCCCGCTGTTGCCGCCTTGTTACCCTAGTTACATGGTCTTTTCATTATCTATATTATACTTTTCCTTCTCTACTTCGTGTAGCTCATGTAGTATGTACCACTGATCAATAACAATGATATTGATTTACCCATTAAAATGTTTGAATATGAGCAATATAAATTAAATATAAGTATTGAAATGTGTTGTTGTCATGTACTTGAGCCTAAGTTGTACCCAAATGTATGGTGAATTGGACACTAGTTGGCTCAACTCCATGACAGTTGTCCAACCAGACATGTCCTGGGAGACTGTTGGGGTGTTGGGGTGTTCTGTGTGTTTTCACAAGTTTTGAGTGTTGGATAACTCCAAAACAGGCTCAAACAAGCCCAACAAAATGTGTTAAATTGCTGATGCTGTCATGAACAGTCTATAATTTTCTTTTTACTTTACATTGGTTACACGCTTTAGGACTTATCGACTTATCACCGGTCTGGCTCCACTTCAGCCCGGACCCGGACCATCTATATCCCGCCTGGACCCACGTAACTCATCTCGGCCTGGGTCTGACTCCTTTCTCTTGACTCATGCTGTACAATACTGACTCATGCTGTGCTCTTTTACATATGACTGCTTACTTATACTAGGTCTGCTTACTGATCACTGTGTATTGGTTGCTTACCTAAGTCTCTCTTTGTTGAATATGAGATTCACACTCTAGACGGTCGGATAGCCTAGTGGCAAGGCATCCCAGTACTGTAGGGAGGACCTGAGTTCAAATCCCGGTCTAACCAGGTTTCATGTGTTTCATCACTCTTCTCTTGTGTATATAAGGCTCGCTCTCGCTGTACATACTCCTTATCTCGAGCTAGTCAATTCTACCAACTTTGCTTGCTTTTCCTTGTCTGTCGCCGTGTCTGATCGGCTCCCCTCCGTCATCTTCATCTTCTAGTCAGCTGTGTCGTAACTTGGTGCGGTCACACTAGTCACTGCTGACATAAGCTCAAGATCTGTTTACTCTTGCACCACCCTACGACTATCCCTACGTACTGTAGCGTAGTAGTAGTACCTGTCTGGTACTGACTTTGTTCTCCCCCTGTGCCGCCCTAAACCGTTGCCCCCAGAGTACGCGACTCGTTACCCTGACATTGTGGTCGTGCGCACGTATACCGGTGCCGGCTTGACGTTTCCTCGAAATGTTACACCTACTCAAGACTCTCCAACACCAGGAGTTGAAAGCTCAGAGGTGACAGTAGAAGGTGCACCTTTGGTGTAGGAAACGAGTAAAAGCGGCGAAAGGAAAGCGGTTTAGGAAGTTTTTGGGCTCGTGTCCCCTAGACAAAGAGACAGCCAACAGGTCAAGAAGACTGAGGCAGACCGTCTTGCGATCTCGTAACAGAACCACCTTCCCTCGACAAAATCTTCCCTTGCCGCACAGAGTAACCATTTTGGCTGGGGGCTCGTGCATGGAAGATTGGCGCTCGCAAGTACAAGAATTCATCCCCATCAGCGACGACACTATCATCTCCCTCATCAACGAGTCTAAAGACCCTTGGGCCTGGCACAATTGGAAGGTCGCCCTCAGCATAGAAGAACTCGAAGACTCCGTCATAGACGTCCATTTCTATTGTCTCAAAATAAGAGAACAAGGAACCGGAAGCCGCTACGTCCACTTCCGCCCATACGTCACCTACCGCTACAGACTCGAGCAACCCCCAAAATCCTTCTACGCACCCAACGAGAAAATACCTGTTGACACTCGACACATCCACCATCTCCTTACACCAGGCAACACCCCCGATCCCACACCAGAGCCAGAGGTCATCGACCTCACCCACTTATAAAAAATTCCCTCATTTGGACTCAACGGTTCCAACTCCAGCTCAGAAACAGGCTCTGATACCAACCTCGATAAATGCTGCATCTTCCCCCTCCCACTAGGTGTCACTCAAGAAGACGACGACAGCTTCACTGCTTGACTCGGAGACACCACCTGAGAAGTCGCCTTTGAAGCTACTGAACTCAGTGGCATTACCTGGTACTTCACTGACAGAGACCAACACAACCTCACCAAAGCCGACTTCGACCTCATCGCCGCCTCCACCCTACCACCTGTCACCGACGAAGACTTCTCCGACCTCGACAAACCAATCATGGCTGCCCAGTGGGTCCGCACCGACCCCCAACCCCCTCTCCCCGCCGAACTTGCCAACTGCACCGAAATCGGTGGAACATGGAACATCGTCATCGGCCAAACTGGCTCTCCCATCCAACACATGAATAACGGCACCGACAATGCATGGCTCATGGAAGTAAATGGCCAATGAGTTGCCATCCCTGCCGTACTTGTTGCCGCCCTCAACCTGCCACCCCCCACCGTCAACGTCACCGCCCCCCCATCACCGTCAACCCCCCTGCGGGCACTGTTAGTGCCCCAGCCGCTGCCGCCACCAGACCCCCTCGAAAGAAGGTCCATGCAAAAACCCCTGAAGGCTTCACTGGGAAGCGAGAGGACTTCAATGACTGGATGTGGTCATACGAGGAGTACATGCGAGCCGCCGAGGATGACCTCATGACGGACAAGGACAAAGTACTCTTCATCCTCACCTACATGACAGGGGAGGCAGCACGCACCTAGAAGGCCGAGTACAAAGATGCGCACCTAGCCAATGGAGCCATGGTCACCTGGGTGGGCTTCCACAAGGTGCTCAAAGGCGCCTTCACCGATGTCAATGAGCAGCACCGTGCTGCGGTTGAACTGGACGGGTTCAAGCAGACGAAGGGTACCACCGCCCATGAATACTTTGCCAAGTTTGAACAACTGGCAAGGAAGGCTGGGTACTCCATGGTGCAGGACCCCATCCACCTCATGCAGCTGCTTAAGCACGACGTCTACTACCGGACCATCGACTCCATCTACGACAGCGGTCACATCTCTCAGAAATATGAGGACCTCAAAGAACACATTATCCTGATCGATGGTCTGCGGCAGGAGCGGGAGGACCTGAAAACCCAACGCAGTGGCCCCGTGCAGAACCAAAAATCCAAAGGACAAGGATCGTCCAATGTGCAGCAAGGGGGGCAGGTCCCATGGCGCTGCGATGGAACCAGCACGGTACATGGTAGCAAAGGACAGCCGATGGACGTCAACCGTGTCGACATTAAGGGCCGATGCTTCCGCTGCGGACAGAATGGCCACCAGGTGCGGGACTGCAGGGTGGATGTAAAGAACATCCAAGACATGTGGGGGAGGGACCAGTACACGGAACCACCAAAGCGGGAGGCTCAAGCACAGATGTTCGAGACACCCACCATTTGGGCTAGGAGCCTGTCGGCTGAAGATCGGAAAAATGTGATGGACACGCTTCAAGCTCAGCCGAAGGTGGAAGAGAAGAAGGAGGGTTTTTGAGGGGGCTGATGATGTACACGGCATCTGAAGCCCAAGTTTCTGTTTCTCACTCGTCTGGTTTTGTTGCACCTCGGTGGCCTGGTTCTTGTTTGCATACACGCAGTGTTGATTCAGACTGTACTACTACGGGGGATATTCCCATTATGACTTCTCTTACGGACTCTATTGGTACGGGCACGCGTCCTGTTGTTATTTTAGATACTCAGGCTTCGATTTGTGAGCCTTCGGCTTTAGATACGGCATCGGTTTTGGCTTCAGTTTTGGATACGGCTTTGAATATAGACTTGGTTTTGGTCATGGACCCCGTGGAGACAGGGACAACGCCGTGCGATGGAAGGGGCACAGCACCCAAATCATGTTATATGGCACCTGGAATGGCTCAATGGACACTTTGACGCTTAAGGGAAGACAAACCCGAAAGCGCGATTGCAATCCTTCGCATCTGGACACACCATCGATGCCACAACGAGGCTACTTATGAAGCCATCAAGGAGATAACTGGCATGGGAGACAAATTAGCATGCCAAGCTCTATTAGAGCTTGCCACTCTATCAGGAGAAATTGGCATGACTATATTGTACTACATCGCCTCTATAGTGACAGTAGTTTTGTTGGAAGGTACCCCTCTTTGTAGGAGTGTATAGTAAGCCCTGGACCTTTAAAGTACTGTATAGTACCCATAGTTCTCACTCAGGCAATATAGTCACCAAAGTTCTCACCTAAGCCTTGTAGACACTCCTATGGAACACTCTATAGTCCTTATACTATATATACTATATATACTATGTAGCATACAAAGCAGATAGAGACATGTAGTGAATGTAGCAGAATGTTCACTTTCTTTTGATTTTTGACTTGCTTTCACACATGGATATGATTCAAAAATTATGATATTCAACTATATAAACCACATACAAAGCTATATCAGAAGGTAATTACAAGAGGACAAGATGAGATGTGACGAGATGCGGGAGTGGCGAGACGGCTGAGGAGCCTTGGATGGCCAGACGGGGACGACAAGACGGGAACGAGATGGGGGTGATGAGATGATGGTGAGACGGGGGGTGACAAGACGAGAATGAAACGGGGGCGACAAGACGAGATGAAAACGAGACAGGGGCGACAAGGGCTTGGGGCGAGGAGCGCTTGGGGTGCCAAGAGCTTGGGATGCCAAGGTTGAGGGGCGAAAGGATGGGAGGCAACAAAAGGATGGGGGGCGACGAGGCCAGGGGATACGAGGCGGGGAGAAGACAAGACGGGGGCGGGGGCGGCAACGAGACAGGGGCGGTGGCGGCTACGAGATGGGGGTGGCGACGAGACGGGGGTGGCGGCGGCTACGAGACGGGGGTGGCAGCAGCTACGAGACGGGGGCGGTGACGAGACGGGGGTGGCGACGAGACGGGGGCGGCGGCAGCAACGAGACGGCGGAGGCAAGAAGAGGGTGGAGGATAAGAGGGCGGAGGAGAGGACAAGATGGTGAGACGTTAGAGGCAGGAAAGTTCTTTGATGCACTGGCAGCACCGTTCAAACTCCGCTGGAAACCGCCGAATGCGGCCACGTCGACTTCATGACTTGCGTCTTTTCTTTCGCATGCAACACCCTTCGCCTACCTTCGCCGTCTCCCCGCCTTCGTTCTCATTTCCACGCCCACACTCTCCTTTCGCCCTGCATACCCATTTGACATTGACGCGCCATACCCGCTCAACACATGCGCGTCCTCCGCCCACTCCCACCGACACGCCTGCCAGCGCCTGTCCCCACCCCGTTGCCAACGCACCCATGCCAATGCACCTACGACCGTGCACCCAATGCACACTCTTGCACAGGCTTGAGAGGTACGCTTCCGGTCCGTCCCCCTCGCCCCACCCCTCATGTTGCGCACAGCACGCACAGTACAGACGGTCGCAGCACCAACACACCCTTCTCGTCCTCTCATCACCACACCTGGTCCCGTACTACGTCTGCCCCACTTCCTCCCACACGTGCGAGCTCCCGCCCTCGTCTCCATGTTCCCATCACACTCCATGCCCCCGTCACACCCCATGCCCCCATCACACTCCATGCCCCCGTCACACCCCATGCGCGCGCATGCAATGCCGACGCCGACGGCCGCGTCACTGCTCTCAACGGCCATGTTGCCATGTAGTAACCCTATGTATATCCATTAGTAAAGAATAATAACATGTTGCATGACCCTACAAATGGTGTGATAAGAACAATATAATATATTATAAGCTTTAAGAACTATTATAGCACCTGCATAACTATTTTGTACTACACAGTGTGGGCAGGCTCAATATAGTACTACATAATAAAAGGGGGTGTTGTGTTGACTACAAATCCCTACACAGGGCCTTATCTTACTATGGGTACTATAGAGTGCAACAGAGGAGTAGTCAGGGGTCTATAGACCCACATAGTTACCATATCTGTTATATAGTGATGAGTTTTTCCTGATGTCCCATGCAGTTCATATGCTCCTCAAGCGCTAAAGAACAAATGGTCATCCCCACACAACTTGTGGTAGATTCCAAGTGCATGGTCAAAGCTCTCGCACTCCTAGACAGTGGTTGCACGGGTTCGTGTATCAACATGAAATTTGTACAGTACAATCATATCCCTACGCAACGCATAGCACGTCCAATACCAGTATGGAACACAGACGGTACTCTCAATACAAGAGGACCCATCACGGAATATGTTACGCTCCGCCTGATTATCCAGGACCATGAGGAAAACATTAATCTCGCAGTCTCGAACCTGGGAGATATAGACCTGTTCATCGGACACAAATGGCTAAAACGATATAACCCTCACATCGACTGGAAATCAGGATCAATCAAATTCGACCAATGTCCTACTAGCTGCGCCCGGCCCCCTCCTCTGCTCAACATTGACGATGATGAAGAAGAGGAAGAAGAGCCCATCCACATAGAAAAAGATGAACAGCTATTCACTTTCGACTGAGATGGTTACAAAGCGACATACCACATCCGGACCCATGCATCGGACATTGCAATCGAAGAACACGCAAAGAAAAAGGAACAGACCTTCTCGGAACGTGTCCCAGTTGCTTACCACAAATTCAAAGATGTCTTTGACAAGGACGACTTCAATAAGCTTCCTGAGTGACGCCCATGGAATCACGCTATTGAGCTAACCCCTAAATTCAAATCAGTCGATTGCAAAGTCTATCCCCTCACACTGGACGAACAAAAACAACTAGATGCCTTCTTAGAAGAAAACCTGAGATCTGGACGGATTCAGCCATCCAAATCCTCTATGGCCTCTGTCACGGATCGCTCCATTTCTCTCTTCGTTTGCAGACCTCGTACACGCGACACGTCACGACACATGACTTTCCTTTGCAGCACATGCTCCAATGACGTCATTGCCCGGACTTCCAAACGGGGTTCCGCATCCTTATCTATGATGTCATCGCTCTGGACTCCCGTCCTCCACCCCATGACTCCTTTCTTATTGTTCCCCCCACTCGCACCACTATCGCATCGCATCGCATCATTGTTCCCACTTGTATATAAGGACAGTGTCTCTCTTCCCTTTTCCCTAGACTGTCCATCTCGTCATACGGTACTGTAGCGCACGTTGCACTACCCTAGGCCTGACACTCTCGAATCCATCTGTTCTCTCTTGCTCCTCCCATCGTCGCGACTTAGGCGGTTCCATCGGTCTCATAAACTGCGTTTCTGACACCTGGACAGTCTACCCTACGCCTACCTTGCACCCCTTTCCCCTATACCTCCCTCGCCGTCTCTACGACGTTAAAAACCCCCACCTTGGAACCCACCGCCGAACCGATCTTTCTCACCTTCAATCTCCAAGCATTCAACCCCAATCGCAACGCCCCGTTCCCCTGGCCCCGAGCAAACGTGGCCACAGTAAATCGCATACGAGCTCTCGAACTCCTCTGTAGGGAACATACCTGGAAGGTCCACGGAGTCAATTGCCGCATATACAAGTGGCGCTGGAATCACGATCACGGTAGGCAGACAATCCTCTGCCTCTACGCTCGTGTCGTTGCGTGCTTTGACGTAGATCGGAACCGGTTTGAGTTCTCCATTCACTCCCCTACCTGGCACACCTGTTCCAACACCCATCTACCTCCATTGATCATCCGACACAACTTCCCTACCGTCTACAATTTCGCAATCCCCACACCGGAATCCACCCCGCCACCAGTCCTCCATCCCACTATCAAGGGCAAGACCCTCCGCCACCGTCACCTCGAACACAAGATCTGCCAGGCTGTAAAAGCCGGCTACCTCACCCAGAAACTCCTCGGTCGTCGCCCCGTCGTGGCCGACTTCTTCTAGAACCATCGCTTCCCCCAAACTTCACCCATCCCCCTACCCCCGTGTTTCCCCTGGGTATCTTCCGCGACTATTGTCCATACGAGTACTCCGTCCTCACCTCCCTAGACACCAAGAGACCAGTATATTGGGCCCACAACCCTCCCGAAGAAAGCAGACAAGACTGGTACTTTCAAGGAGGCAACTATCTCACAGACAAAGACTTTGATCTTGCAACCGACGTCCTTGCTGCCTTCATCGACCCACCAGCATCCTCTTCCCCACCGCCCCGCCGATCCACCGTCCTCCTCCCTCCCAGGGGATTCAAGTTCGATAGTGTCACCAGGAAGTGGTACGCGTATTGATGGAACCGGCAAGGAACACCAGGGTGCACAGTAGTTGAGTGGCAACCCTCTAGTGCAAACCCTGTTCAGGATCTCTGGTTTTGGAGACACAACCAGGAACTCGTCACACTCCTCGAATTCCAAGTCGCACATGAAGTCCAAATCGAGCTCGACGAAGCTGAAGAACATTGCAAGGGACTCCGACGCCAACAAGCAGAAGCCTTCACCCGATCCCTCGACATCACCCTCCCCGCTGACAAAATGTCTGATTAAGAAACCAAACCCTCGACCGCCTCCAAGTGCGAGATCGGCCCCAAGCCGAAGCCTTTCAAAGGCGATAGACGCGATACCCTCTGGTTCTCCCTCGAGCTCCGCATGTTCCTGCGTGTTAACAAAGATATTTATGCCACAGATGACGTGAAGATGATGCTCCTCCTCAGCCTGATGGAGGGAGACACGGCAAACTCCTGGGCCACGCACCGCCGCATGGAGCTCTTTGCCGACGAGGACAAGAAGGAAGAAGCCGAGGACTCTGGTGAAATACCTCCAAAGCTCCATTACAGCACCTACAAGGAGCTTTCGGATAGGTTTGGTCGAGACTTCATACCCATCAAACCAAAGATGGAGGCCCAGCGTAAGATCAACGAGCTCACAATGACTACTCGGGATGTCACTGACTTCATCACCGAGTTTGAACTGCTGGCAACTATGACGGAATACGACGAGGAAGCGCTGATCCACTTCTTCAAGAAAGGACTGCAGCGAGAACTCGGCAAGCAGGTGGCCCGGTCGTACCCATTCCCCACTGACCTCGCGGAGTGGAAGGAGCGCGCCCGCCGCATCAACCACCAATGGCTCGAAGAGAACCCGGAGAGGAAGAGCAGTCAGTCCAAGAAGGCTGTCGCGCTCACCTCGAACGGTTCGGCCAACAACTCCTCGTCACGCCGAGTCGGCGCCTTCACCAACACCTCGACCCGCCCTGCGAAGCTGACAGATGACGAGCGCGCAAAGATGATGCGTGAGGGCAGGTGCTTCATGTGTCGACAGGCTGGTCACGTCTCCCGCGACTGCCCCAACCGCGACTCGAGCGCGCGACGGGTGGGCGCAGTGGAGACTGGATCTAAGGCCCCCCCCCCACTGACGAGCATGGCTCCACCCACTGCAAAAGCAGCTCCCGACCCGTCCAAAACCATCGCGGCGATCACTCGCCAGCTGAAGGATCTGGACGCGGAAGGCAAGGAGCAGGCAGTAGCGCTGTTGAAGGACATCCTGGAATCGCAGGATTTTTGAAACGCCCCCCAGTTGCGTCGTCTGGTGGAGGCAAAGGACTTTTGGTATCATCGTCGAATTGTTTTGCTGTATTATCATCCATGCATACCTGTGAGCAATCATATCCCCCGTGTTTGTATCTGTCTACTGTCACCAAGAACAGGCAAACACCATCGATCACGCTCAAGGTCAAGCTGATCGGACGAGTTACCAAAAGAGAAATCGACGCAGACACACTGCTTAATAGCGGCGCAGAAGGAATCATCCTGAACCGAAGCTTTGTTGAACGCAAGAAGCTTACCACAAGAAGACTAGAAAACCCGTTCCCCGTGCGTAACGTGGACCGCACCGAGAACATCATGGGCTGGGTACGTGACACAACGACCCAGCGGATCCGGATATACTCGCAAGATTCAAAGGCATACCATGAGGAAGAAGCTGAGTTCTTCATCACCGACATTGGCGATCATAACATGATCCTTGGAACAGACTGGCTCGACGAGCACAATCCCACCATAGACTGGCAACGAGACCGCGTTGACATGCTCCGCTGCCCTCCCTCATGCACTCTGTCCAAACCTCCTGTGACAAACCTCGCAACCAAGCCACGGAAACCATCATCAATCCAATCACAGCGTAAGGTTGAAGCAGGTAAAACCCTGAGGACACCTCTTGTTCTGGACGATCCCTTTCCAGAGCCGACATATGTGTCCTGGACCCCACTCCCCACCTATGTCATTCCTGCACGCAGAGTCAAAGGTGTTCGCGTTCGCACAGTCCATTGCTCCCCTCTACCTGCACGACTCTTCACTGAAGATGACAACGAGCGGCCCATGGTATTCCGAGACTGGGAGATCAATGGACTACGCCGCGCTGGAATCCTCCCTGAAACCGATGGTCCTAATCCAGATGCAGTACCCATCCGCGCGGGCTTTACAAAAGCGCAGGAGCTTGCAGAGCATTCAAAAGAGAATGCACGCCCGCAAACCTTCGAAGACTTAGTCCCCCCTCTGTACCACGACTTCGTGTCGGTATTTGACAAGAAAACCTCCGAGCGACTTCCTGACCGACGACCATGGGACCATGCTATCGACATGAAAGATGGCTTTGAACCCAAACCGTGCAAAATCTACCCCCTCTCACCTTCCGAGCAGATCGAACTCGACACCTTCCTCGACAACCACCTGAAGAAGGGCTATATCCGCCCATCAAAGTCACCTCAGGCGAGTCCGTTCTTCTTTGTGAAGAAAAAGGATGGAAAGCTGCATCCTGTACAGGACTATCGAGAATTAAACAAGGGCACTGTCAAGAATAAATACCCCTTGCCACTGATCTCTGAAATCGTCGACCGTCTCAAATGTGCAAAGATCTTCTCAAAGATGGATGTTCGCTGGGGCTACAACAATGTCCGCATCAAGGAAGGCGACAAGTGGAAGGCTGCGTTCAAGACGAATCGCGGTCTCTTTGAACCTACGGTGATGTTTTTCGGACTTATGAACTCCCCTGCGACATTTTAGACAATGATGAATGAACTGTTCAAGGATCTCATTGACTCGGGCAAGGTTATTATCTACATGGACGACATCTTGGTGTTCACTCGCACCATGGATGAACACCGTGCCATAGTGCGACAGGTTCTGCAATGTTTGCAAGACAACGACCTCTTCCTCAAACCAGAGAAATGCGTCTTTGAGCAAGACTCCATTGAATACCTCGGACTCATCATCTCGCACGACAAGATCACCATGGACCCCATCAAGGTAGCAGGTATGCAGGACTGGCCAACACCACGAACGGTCAAAGATGTGCAATCCTTCCTCGGCTTTGGCAACTTCTACCGACGTTTCATCAAGGACTTCTCCAAGGTTGCACGACCCCTATTTGAGCTGACAAAGAAGGACTGCACATGGGACTGGTCGACGGACTGCCAAACTGCGTTTGACGCACTGAAAGCTGTGTTTACTTCCTCCCCCGTCTTGGTCATGCCTGACCCAAAGAAGCCTTACCTCGTTGAAGTCGACGCCTCGGACTTTGCTACTGGAGGTATACTCTCGCAGAAAGGCAACGGCGGTCACTGGCGTCCAGTGGCGTATCTGTCCAAGGCCCTATCGGAACCGGAACACATCTACGACATCTACGACAAGGAGCTACTTGTGATCATCTGTGCGCTCGAAGCCTGGCACCACTACCTCGAAGGCGCCCCCGACACCGTTGAAATCTGGACAGATCACAAGAACCTGGAGCACTTCAAGACAGCACAGAAGCTGAGCCGCCGACAGGCACATTGGGCTCTATTCCTCACTTGATTTGACTTCTCGCTCGTTCACAAACCAGGAATATCCCATCGCCCGGATCCAATGTCTCGACGACCCGATCACAAGGATGGTGTTGAAAACGACAACAAGGAGCGCGTCTTGCTTGACCCCAAGTACTTCCAGGTACGCGCAACAAGGCCAGGAGCAGTAACCTCCCTCGGCGATGTCGAACTCCGACGACGTATCCGTGACTGCAAAACCAAGGACATCGAGGTTGTTCAAGCCCTGGACGCCATCTTATGAAACGGACAACGTACGCTTGTCAAGAATCTCCAGGAATGGAACTACAAAGAAGGCCTAGTCTTGTTCAGGGGGAAGGTATACATCCCTGCAGATGACGAGTTGCGACGTGACATTGTCAAAATGTACCATGAATCGCCCCTGGCTGGACACCCTGGTCGTTTTAAGACCTACAAACTTGTGAGTCGCGAATACTGGTGGCCCGGCATGTCTGTCTTTGTCTGCGACTTTGTCGTAGGATGTGCAACCCGTCAGTCGACGAAGACACAGAGAAGCTGACCCCACATCAACATGATCCCAAACGAGGTACCCGATCAACCATTCGGCGTCATCTCCACCGACTTCATTATCAAACTCCCTGACTGCGAAGGCTATAATGCCGTCAATGTCGTAGTCGATCGCCTCACCAAGATGGTGGTTACCACCCCATGCACAACAAAGATCACCAGCGATGGCACGGCCGACATCCTCTTTGACAAGGTATATCGACACTATGGCTTAGCAGACAAGATCATCTCGGATCGTGGACCCCAATTTGCTGGACAGGTGATGCGTACACTCAATAAGAAGCTCGGGATCAAGTCCGCTCTCAGCACGGCGTATCACCCCCCGACAGACGGCCAGACTGAACGTGAAAACCAGAACCTCAAACAGTTCCTGCGAGTATTCTGCAACTACCAACAAGATGACTGGGTGAAGTGGTTGCCCTTCTTCGAGTTTTCTCACAACTCTTGCACCCATGCAGCTACTGGAAAGGCTCCCTTTGAAGTCCTCTACGGTTTCCTCCCGAAGATGTACCCATCTGTAAATCCGTTCTCAAAGGTCCCTGCAGTTGAAGAACACCTCCGTCAACTTGAAGAAGTCCGACAGGAGATCAAGGCCAGCCTCACCCTCGCATCGGACTTGATGAAGCACTACAATGGCGACACGGTCAGCAAGTCAACACAGTTTGCCGTCAGAGACAAAGTATGGCTAGAAGGCAAGAATCTGAAGATGACGAGACCGAAAGCTAAGCTCGCTGCCAAACGATTCAGACCCTTCGAGATCGTTGACGTCATTAGCCCAGTAAACTACCGCCTGAAGCTGCCGAAGACGTGGAGAATCCACCCGGTCTTCCATGCTTCGCTGCTCACCGCGTACAAGGAGACAACGGCACATGATGAACAACCGCCACCCGACCTCATTGACGACGAAGAAGAATATGACGTTGAAGACATCATCAACTCGAAGCCGACCTGCAACAAGAAAGGCATACAATACCTCGTCAAGTGGGCAGGCTATCCTGACTCCGAGAATACCTGGCTCCCTCGCTCCTTGCTCTCAAAGGTCACCAACATGATTGACGCCTTCCACAAACGCCATCCAAATGTGCCCCGCCCTGTGCGTTCCCTCGGCATCTCCTTTGACGATTTCCTCGCATCTACCCTTGCAGATGACATTGCGCTCCAGGTGAAAGCGCATCTTAAAGGGGGGGTAATGTCACAGATCGCTCCATTTCTCTCCTCGTTTGCAGACCTCGTACACGCGACACGTCACGGCACATGATTTGCCTTCACATCACATGCTTCAACGACATCATTGCCCGGACTTCCGAGCGGGGTTCTGCATCCTTATCTATGACATCATCGATCCGGACTTCCGACCTCCACCCCATGACTCCTTTCTTATTGTTCCCCCCTGCTCGCACCACTATTGCATCGCATCGCACCATTGTTCCCACTTGTATATAAGGACAGTGTTTCTCTTTCCTTTTCCCTAGACTGTCTATCTCGTCATACGGTACTGTAGCTTGCACTGCACTACCCTAGACCCGGCACTCTCGAATCCATTTGTTTCCTTCGCTCCTCCCATCGTCGCGACTTAGGCGGTTCCTTCGGTCTCATAAACTGCGTTTCTGACACAACCAAACCTATCCGAAAGCTCCTTGTAGGTGCTGTAGTGGAGCTTTGGGGGTGTTTCGCTGGAGTCCTCGGCTTCTTCCTTCTTGTCCTCGTCGGCAAAGAGCTCCATGCGGTGGTGCATGGCCCAGGAGTTCGCCGTGTCTCCCTCCATCAGGCTGAGGAGGAGCATCATCTTGGCATCATCTGTAGTGTAAACATCTTTGTTAACATGAAGGAACATGCGGAGCTCTAGGGCGAATCAGAGGGTGTCGCGTCTGTCGCCCTTGAAGGGCTTCGGCTTGGGGCCGAGCTCGCGCTTGGAGGTGGTCGAGGGTTTGGTTTCTTCGTCGGGCATTTTGTCAGTGGGAAGGGCGATGTTGAGGGATCGGGTAAAGGCTGCTTCTTGTTGGCGTCGGAGTTTCTTACAATGTTCTTCAGCTTCGTCAAGCTCGATTTGGACTTCACGCGCGACTTGGAAGTCGAGGGGTGTGACGAGTTCCTGGTTGTGTCTCCAAAACCAGAGATCCTGAACAGGGTTTGTACTAGAGGGCTGCCACTCAACTACTGTGTGCCCTGGTGTTCCTTGCCAGTTTCATCGATACACATACCACTTCTTGGTGACGTTGTCGAACTTGAATCCTCTGGGGGGGGAAAAGGACAGTGGATCGGCGGGGCGGTAGGGAAGAGGATGCAGGTGGGTCGAGGAAGGCGGTAAGGACGTCGGTTGCAAGATCAAAGTCTTTGTCTGTGAGATAGTCGCCTCCTTGAAAGTACCAGTCTTGTCTGCTTTCTTCGGGAGGGTTGTGGGCCCAATGTACCGGTCTCTTGGTGTCTAGGGAGGTGAGGACGGAGTACTCGTATGGACAATAATCACGGAAGATACCCGGGGGAAATGCGGGGGTGGGGGGACGGATGAAGGTTTGGGAAGCAATGGTTCTAGAAGAAGTCGTCCACGATGGGGCGATGACCAAGGAGTTTCTGGGTGAGGTAGCCGGCTTTTACTGCCTGGTGGATCTTGTGTCCGTGGTGGTGGCGACAAAGGGTCTTACCCTTGATGGTAGGATGGAGAACTGGTGGCGGGGTAGATTCAGGGGTCCAACGATTAAACTGGGAGATGGAGGTAAAGCTTGTCTGGAGGATCGGGTTGGGAGCGTTCTGGATGATGTAGGTGTGGTAGGTGGGAGCGTGGAGGGTGAACTCGAGGTGTTCAAGATCTACGTTGATGCACATAGTGATCCGGGTGTAAAGGGCGAGGACGACCGTACCGCAGAGCTCTTCACGAGTATATCTGCGGATATACCCGTATCCGTGGGACAGGTACCCATGACGTCCCAGACCACTACCCGCATCCGCACGGGTTTTAGGCATGCGGATACTCGTATCTGCGGATGTTGAAATCCGTGCGGATACGGGTATCGTGAGTACTCGTCCGCGCTTACCGAGCTCAGGTACAAACGATCTTACTTACCATTTATGATAATCCTCAATCTACCCTCTTTTCTTTTCTTTTGCTTTTACTCAGGCTCACATAATATATAGTTCAACATAGAAATATATTCAAGTAGGTAATATATCGTAGTTACTACACGCACAATCACTATGTATGTAGGGGCTTCAGAAGGGCGTGCCTGGCGCGCAATCGTGCGACGGCTGGGCAGTGGTGGCAGGGGCAGCGGCGACAGAGGCGACGGGGACAGAGGCGACGGGGGCAGAGGCGACGGGGGCAGAGGCGGCAGAGGTGGCAGAGGCGGCAGGTGGCAAGGACACGCGAGGTGCAGGCGGCTCGAGGGTGTGGGCGTGGGCGGCTTGAGGGCGCGGGCGGCTCGAGGGTGCGGACGGGGGCGGCTTGAGGGCACGGCCGCGGGCGGCTTGAGCACGTGGGCACGGGCGGCTTGAGCGTGCGCGGGTGCGGATGGCTTGAGCATGCGCGGGTGCGGATGGCTTGAGCGGGCGCGGGTGCGGACGTTGAGGGGGGAGGAAGGCGGGCGTGGAGGGAGGGCGGGCGGCGCGTGGGTGTGTGGGCGTGGGCAAGAGTGAGGGCGGGAGCGGCGACGGTGTTGTCACTATGAGTGACAACACCGCCGCCGAAGCAAGGAAGGCGGGCGAGGAAGGTGGTGGAGGTGGTGGAGGTGGTGGCGGCGACAGCGGCGGACGATGAGGATGAGGATGAGGAAGAAAAGAAAGGTGACAAGTCACCAGAACCCAGATATCCCACGGGTCTGATGACGCGGCAACCAATCAGAGTACCCGGACCGGCACACCGGCCGGCCACGGGTATTCAACGGGTACCTTCACAGGTTACCCATTGTCCGAAATGGCCTACTCGTACTCTCACGGGTATTTCGGCGATGGATACTCATATCTGCGGATGCCGATACCCGCGGATGCGCCTGACGAGTACTTGAATGGGTACTCACGGGTTTTGGTACTCATGAAGAGCTCTGCCATACCGTGATCCTTATGCCACCTCCACTCAAAGATGCGGAAGTTGAGACCGTGTGCAGTCCACGGGTCCTTCTTACAGAGGTTCTGGACAGGGACGAGGCAGTTGACGGTGACAGCGTCGGACCAGGGGTAGGGTAGAGGTGCATCATCTTGGGGGGTGATTGGTTTACCGTCAAACGGGAGGAAGACTGGTGCATTTGGGAGATCCGTGGTGTAGGAGTTTTAACGTCGTAGAGGCGGCAGGGGTGGATGGGGAGAGAGGTGCGAGGTAGGCATAGGGGTAGACTGTCCAGGTGTCAGAAACACAGTTTATGAGACCGAAGGAACCGCCTAAGTCGTGATGATGGGAGGAGCAAGGGGAACAATTGGATTTGAGAGTGCCGAGTCTAGGGTAGTGCAACGCCAGCTACAATACCATAGGACGAGATGGACAGTCTAAGGAAAAGGGAAAAGAGATACTGTCCTTATATACAAGTGGGAATGATGATGCTATGTGATGCGATAGTGGTGCAAGCGGGGGGAATAATAAGAAAGAAGTCATGGGGCGGAGGACGGAAGTCCAGAGCAATGATGTCATAGATAAGGATGTGGAACCCCATTCGGAAGTCCGGACAATGACGTCGTTGGAGCATGTGATGCGAAGGAAAGTCATGTGCCGTGATGTGTCACGTGTACAAGGTCTGCAAACGAAGAGAGAAATGGAGTGATCCGTGACAATGCCTGAGTCTGATTCTGAGCTGGAGTCGGAACCGTTGAGTCCAAACGAGGGAATTGTTTATAAGTGTGTGAGGTCGATGACCTCTGGCTCTGGTGTGGGATCGGGGGTGTTGCCTAGTGTAAGGAGGTGGTGGATGTGTCGAGTGTCAACTGGTATTTTCTTGTTGGGTGCGTAGAAGGATTTTGGGGGTTGCTCGAGTCTGTAGCGGTAGGTGACGTATGGGTGGAAGTGGACGTAGCGGCTTCCGGTTCCTTGTTCTCTTATTTTGAGACAATAGAAATGGACGTCTATGACGGAGTCTTCGAGTTCTTCTATGCTGAGGGCAACCTTCCAATTGTGCCAGGCCCAAGGGTCTTTAGACTCATTGATGAGGGAGATGATAGTGTCGTCACTGATGGGGATGAATTCTTGTACTTGCAAGCGCCAATCTTCCATGCACGAGCCCACAGCCAAAATGGTTGCTCTGTACAGCAAGGGAAGATTTTGTCAAGGGAAGGTGGTTCTGTTACGAGATCGCAAGATGGTCTGCCTCAGTCTTCTCAACCTGTTGGCTGTCTCTTTGTCTAGGGGACATGAGCCCAAAGACTTCCTAAACTGCTTTCCTTTTGCCACTTTTACTTGTTTCCTACACCAAAGGTGCACCTTCTACTATCACCTCTGAGCTTTCAACTCCTGGTGTTGGAGAGTCTCGAGTAGGTGTAATGTTTTGGGGAAAACATCAAGCTGGCACCGGTATACGTGCACACGACCACAACGTCAGGGTAACCAGTTGCGTGCTCTGGGGGCAATGGTCTAGGGCGGCACAAGGGAAGAACAAAGTCAGTACCAGACAGGTACTACTACTACTACGCTACAGTACGTAGGGACAGTCGTAGGGTGGTGCAAGAGTAAACAGATCTTGAGCTTATGTCAGCAATGACTAGTGCGACCACACCAAGTTACGACACAGCTGACTAGAAGATGAGGATGACAGAGGGGAGCCGATCAGACATGGTGACAGACAAGGGAAAGCAAGCAAAGTCGGTAGAATTGACTAGCTCAAGATAAGGAATATGTATAGTGAGAGCGAGTCTTATATACACAAGAGGAGAGAGACTTAGGTAAGCAACCAATACACGGTGATCAGTAAGCAGACCTAGTATAAGTAAGCAGTCGTATGTAAAAGAGCATAGCATAAGTCAATATTGTACAGCATGAGTCTAGAGAAAGGAGTCAGACCCAGGCCGAGATGAGTCACGTGGGTCCGGGCGGGATATAGATGGTCCGGGTCCGGGCTGAAGCGGAGCCGGACTGGTGATAAGTTGATAAGTCTTCACTGACTTGGATAAGTCTGTTCAACAGTCTCGCTGGCGGAAGCTGGTGCTTGAGGAAGAGACCAGATGTCCCTAAGAAGCTCGAAGGCAAGTGGGACATCCTGCTTGTCTTCGGGATTCAGGAGACATTTGACATAGATTGCAGAATGGCCAGCATCTTGCAGATAATGTCTGATAATGGCCCGCGTGTTTAGAACATCGCAAACAAGGACACCCTTCTTGCGTATGAGGGCATTGCGGACTCTCTTGAAAGAGACATGCTTGTAGTCCTTGTCTGGGGTTAGGTCATCGTCACCGACCCAGAAGTCTATTAGGTCGAGATGGGAGAGAAGGTTGTAGATGGGGGATGTCGGCTGGAGTTTGTGCTTGAACATGAGTATAACAAGTGCCTTTCCATATCACACTTCACCATTGGATGCTATGGACATGATTCGGAGATGGGTAGAGCATTTTTTATTGTTCAATGCATCTAGTCCTCACTGAATGAGCTCTGCATGGTCCTCGGCAGACTCGTGCTTGCAGCTGCCTGAAATCAAAATTGGACATGCACTATATAGTCAAGCTTCATGTGTCAGTACACCAATGGCGCCGACGGTTGCCTGAGAATTGATGTCAACAATGAGTGCTTCAAAAACGAAATGAGAAACAACAATCCACCTCGGTTGCAAGATGCACCGTTCCTTCATCCAGCTTGTCCACCAACTCATCTATATTCTCTATACTCAAGAACTCAGCACCCTTCCCGTGCTCTCGACCAGAGCTCTTCACGAGTATATCCGCAGATATACCCATATCTATGGGACAGGTACCCGTGACGTCCCAGACCACTATCCACATCTGCACGGGTTTTAGGCATGCGGATACTCATATCCGCAGATGTTGAAACCTGTGCGGATATGGGTATTGTGAGTACTCATCTGCACTCACCGAGCTCAGGTACAAATGATCTTACTTACCATTTATGGTAATCCTCAATCTACCCTCTTTTCTTTTCTTTTCCTTTTACTCAGGCTCACATAATATGTAGTTCAACATAGAAATAGATTTAAGTAGGTAATATATCGTAGCTACTACATGCACAATCACTATGTATGTAGGGGCTTCAGAAGGGTGTGCCTGGCATGTGATCGTGCGATGGCTGGGCGGTGGCAGCAGGGGCAGCAGTGACATAGGCAACAGGGGCAGAGGCGGCAGCGGCGGCAGAGGCGGCGAATTGGCATGATAGAAGGAGGATGGGGAAAGAAGGGGGGCATGCAGGTGCACAGCTTGAGAGCACGGGTGCGGGCGCGGGCATCAAGGGCGAGGGCGCGGTGTCAGGTGAAAAGATGGTTCTTTCACTTTCAGGCTTGCCAGGTTTTCCTCTTTCCCAGGCTTACCTGTTTGTTCGGGGATTATGGAGTTTACTTGACTTGAGGGGACGTTAGGCGAATTCTCCAGCTTGATGACGATGTACCGTAAACGTGACCGATGAGGGGTGTATCAAACTAGCTTGGTGTCTAATTCTGATACAAAGACCATAGATGTGCGATGCGTGTAACCGATGAGATGTGGGGGACCTAATAAAGATATACGAGGATGATGGGTAAACTGATGAGAGGATGGGTGGACAGACAAGACAACAGGTAAACAGATGGGGGTCCTATATGATTCCGTGTGAATCAGATAGGCACAACAGGTGCAGAACAGATATACATAGAACTAACTTAGATGAGGACCTTGCTTCAAATGCTAAGAAATCACTGCTGATTTAATATAACTTTGAACGGACAGGGTGACTACTGTAAATACATGAAAAGCTACTCTATATATACTACTCTGCTACGAGGCTGTGTACTCAGGAAAATGGCTGAAGGATCGCCTCTGTGCCTACTTACTCGTGCTATGCGGCTGACTGATAAGATGACTGAGTAGATGATGAAGCCATGACTGAGCATTTGACTCACAGTGCTGAGGTCAAATGCATAGGTTATGGGTTGTTTTACGAAGAGATGGGTAGGATCCTGTGGATGGATTAGACCAGGGAGATCTAGCCTAATCTGTTGATGGATTTACCCCCGGGTTCGATCTGATCTTCTTGTTTGATTGCTCTGATTGCCTTGTTGATCCTCTGATCAGCTTGAGGTGCCGGATCACGATCACCAGGTACACCGGTTCAGGCCACTGCTCGGGCCGTCGGAACGGAGTAAGGAGATCATGATTATTTCGACGAGACATGACAAGGAGTATGAGGGGGGGGGCAAAAGCACGAGAGCACGAGAGCACGCTACCAGAGGGATGTACAACCGCACACAGGGCGGTAAACGGGACACAGCGGGGGGGAACGTACGATATGGGAACAAAATATGGGGGGGATAAACACGAGAGCCAACACACCACATGACAACAGGGTAATTGTACACACGGAACGACAAGTAGATGAATATGAAAAGGGACTGGGCAAATGACAACCAACCACAGGAAGCGAGTACGTCGAGCAAACACGGGGAGACACTCTGTGATAAAAGGAAGGAGTAGGTGTTTGGGGAAGGAGGGACGAACTTACCCTCTTGCCTACTCGCCTACACAATAGAAGACACCTTCGTACTCTCCGCACTCCCATCCCTTAGCCAGCAGGCTCGCCGCCTCCATGGTGAAGGGCACCTGGTGGACATTGCGCAACCCTGCGCGGGCATGGGCACGGGAGGCCTTTGCACCGGTTGGCACGAATATGCCGCAGCCAACCCGTTCGAGCAAGGGCTGCTCGTGGTTGCGGTCCAACAGCTTCTTGGTGAAGCCGCATCCGAAGAAAGTGTTCTCACCGGGCGCAGTGAGGTGATGCAGGACAAAGTCCTCATTGGCCTTGAGGAGCTTGCGGATCTTGTCCGCAACGGAGGATGGAGGGGGGCCGTTCGTTCCAGGGGTATTGAGGGCCCACTGGAAGTCAGCAGCGAGGTCAAGCGAGTTGCTCAGGAGGTGCTTGGGCTTGAGCATGGTCCAGCTGACATGGATGGCGATGAAGACAAGGCCATTAGAGACTCTGTGGTTCTTGAGCCGCCCTGCAAACAATGCCATGTCCTCGTTGCGTCCAACGTATTCTTCAGCCACAGCGTACAGGCGGAAACCCGTCAGATCTACCCCCTCCACAACCTCTCCTACCCACATTGGTGCCGCAACTCCACGCACGATCTATATGCCTTGCACAATTGAGGGTCCTTGTTGATGGCCGTTGTTCAGGCCCGTGTTCACATGCATCCAGCTGTTGTGGGACGTGCCTCGTTTGACGAGCATACCGAGGCGTCGGTGACGCCATACGGAGTTGGGGTCACGGTTGCCAGGGCTGCCAAGGGAGAGACAGGGGAGGCATTCAGGTGGACGAAGTATTCGTGGGTCAGCACCCCTCCGTGTGGAAAAATTAGGTCATGCCCCGGGGCTATGTCGAGGCGCGCACGCAGGTTGATTGTCATGGCGTGAGCAGGGTAATCATAGCGGGGGCAGCCTCCGAGGTATGCAGGAACGGTAGCATGTCGCACGGCACATGGAGAGGGGTCCTGGTTGATTTCCCAAGAGGTTGCAGGTGGAGATGCGGGGCCATAGTAGGTGGAAAAGGGAATGGGTGGGTCGACCTGGATGGTGGGCATGGGAGGTGCAAACTTTGGTGGGTCAACACATCGTCCAATGATGATGGTGTTGCTTAAAGATTCCGGGCTGGAGGAACAACGGGCCTTCTCTTCGATGGAACTGTATAAGGTGTCGGAAGCGCTGATGGGTGAGGGTGAAGGAGGAGGTGCCGGAGCCTGAGGGGGGAACGAGGTGGTGGTGTCAATGCGAGGTGGAACCATGAGGAAGTGGTCATTGATGTCAGGGGCGGACAGGGGAACAGCGAGATCCATGACGGGAGGATTCATGGGGTACTGGGCGAACACTGTTGGTCCTGCTCGCTTGCCTGAGCTTAAGTTAAGCGGCGGGCAGGACCCCGGATACTTCGCTTTTTCCTTGATCTGGCCAGCGTGTACGTACGGGCGCTCAGGTTCTGCTCTCACCTTAATGTGGCACTTCTGTAGGTGATGCCTTTCCCTTCTTCTGCTTGTCCAGAATCTTCCTCCAGAATCTTCCTTTTTACGTCTCAAACACTTTTGGGGCATGACAGCGGGCATGCACAGAGGTTAGTGGTGAGGACACGCGAGGTGCGGGCAGCTCGAGGGCGTGGGCATGGGTGGCTTGAGGGCGCGGACACGGGCGGCTTGAGGGTGCGGATGCAGGCAGCTTGAGGGTGCAGACACGGGCGGCTTGAGGGCGTGGACGCAGGCAGCTCGAGGGCGCAGACACGGGTGGCTTGAGGGTGCACGGCCATGGTCATTGAGGGCGTGGGCGTGGAGGGCTCGAGGGCATGGAAGGCTTGAGGGCGTGGAGAGCTTGAGGGTTCGGGCGTGGGGGGCTCAAGGGCGTGGGCGTGAAGGGCTCGATGGGGCGTGGCCGCGGACGCAGGCGGCTTGAGCGCATAGGCGTGGATGGCTTGAGCATGCGCGGGTGCGGACGGCTTGAGTGGGCGCGGGCGTGGACGTTGAGGGGGGAGGAAGGCGGGCGTGGAGGGAGGGCGGGCGGCACGTGGGTGAGTGGGCGTGGGCGAGAGTGAGGGCGGGAGTGGCGACAGTGTCGTCACTATGAGTGACAACGCCGCCGCCGAAGCAAGGAAGGCGGGCGAGGAAGGTGGTGGAGGTGGTAGAGGCGGTGGCGGCAACGGCGGCAGACAATGAGGATGAGGAGGAGGAAGAAAAGAAAGGTGACGAGTCACCAGAACCCAGATATCCCACGGGTCTGATGACACAGCAACCAATCAGAGTACCTAGACCAGCACACCGGCTGGCCATGGGTATTCAACGGGTACCTTCACGGGTTACCCGTTGTCCGAAATGGCCTACTCGTACTCTCACGGGTATTTTGGCGACGGATACTCATATCCGCGGATGCCGATACCCGTGGATGTGCCTGACGAGTACTTGAATGGGTACTCACGGGTTTTGGTACTCATGAAGAGCTCTGCTCTCGACAGACTCCAAGGATCTTGTTTGTCTTGTCATCCCACCGCGGCCTCTTCTCTTCCACAATCTCGTCAAGTTGGTACACAGTGTGTCACGGATGGTTCAGGAGCAGTGTTCCATTGTATACACTGGCAAAAACGGCGTCAATATTCTTCTCCATTTTGACAACTGTTGGCATTGAAGGCAAAGGTGTTAGGAGAGGAGTGGTGGTGCGGTTACTGTTAAGGACGGTCTTTATCATGTGACAAGCGGCTCAGGCTACAGTACTCTTTGCGTGAGAAGTGGGATCAGGTGATCCAGACGTCTCGGTTTATACGAAGGTTAAGGTCGGTAAGCGAAGCAGTAAGTCTTCACGAAGACTTAGGCAAGCTTTCGACTTAGTTTGTGTTAGATTCTCTTTAGTAGTCTTAAGAGGAGGTTCTAGTTAGAACAGTCCTGTATTTACAAAGAGAACGAGCTGGGGAATGGATGACTTCCCGTAGCCTCGCAACAATATTTTGTTCTAGTTATACATGTTTGAAATTGAACCCTGATCTCAAATCTCAACTATTTTATGCCATTGAGTAAACCGTAGCCCTTCCAACATATTTTACACTTGAGGAGCAAAGGCTTTCCGATAAGTTGGCCTGAGTTCGGTGCTTGCCGGCCACTGTCGCGGGAAACAGGGCACTGAGTACTGAGTCTCTTCGCTGTCTCGAGTTGTTTGCCACCACGCAAACACAAATCCTACCTCTGCAATGGACCCCGACATATCCCTGTTTCTCATGCAACCCGATCTCAACCCCCTTGGGCTCGAAAGCTACAATATAGACGACGACGAGCAGCTACACGCGTTAACTGCGCTTGCTATCGTCTTGTATGGTGCGGAGCAGGCTCAAGAGGATCGGGTTCGGAAACGGCAGGTCAATCGGACGTACCTTTGCCGTCCAGAACTGCTCCCGGACCCCCGCAAAAATACACCATGGCAGGTCCTCTATGCTAGCCAGAATGATCGAGCATTTATCACAACGATGGGATTCAACACTTCCACATTTGGAAGCATTTTGGAGGGCGGGTTTGGATTGCTGTGGTATGAGAGGCCGATCCCACGGCCAGATCAAGGAGGGGAGGGTATAGCACGACCGGATAGGAGGTCTTTGGATGCCGCAGGTGCGCTAGGATTGGTTCTACACTACCTCAACTCCACTATGTGCGAAATCAGCCTACAAGAAATCTTCGCCCTCATTCCCACCACCGTCACCCACTACATCTCCTTCAGCCTCGACATCCTTCTCAAGACCTTGAAATGCATGGCTGAGACGAAGGTCCAGTGGCCTCATGGGGTCACCCAGTTCGAGGACCTCAGCACACTTGTTGTGGCGCGGCATTCTTGCCTTTGGGGCGCCTTCGCGACGGCAGATGGCCTGAACCTCCCCGTTCAGACGTCCGATGACCAAGATATCGAGAATGCGACATACAATGGCTGGTTGTCCGAGCACTTTGTCAGTTCGGTGCTTGCATTTGCGCCAACAGGTATGCCTTCTATTGAAAACTTCTCAGACCGTTATTGACCCTTTCTAGGCGTAATCATCTCTGCATCCCTTAACGCGCCAGGAAGCTGGCATGATTCCCGTGTTGCTCGGCCACTTTATGCAAAGCTCCTCAACAAGACTCCTCCCGGGTTTTATATCGTTACAGACACTGCCTTTCCACGAGGATCTAATGATATCCAAGGTCGCATTCAGGCTCCTCTAAAGGCAGGAGAGCGATTGCGAGGGACGAGGGCCGAGATTGTGGCACGTATGGAGCACGATCGTGATCTGCTTTCATATAGGCAGACAGCGGAATGGGGAATGCGCGCTCTTCAAGGGTCATTCGGACGTCTTTGCGTACCGCTCGAGATCAATCATGATCACCGTCGTGCCAACTTGCTCGAGACCTGTGTTCGCCTGCATAACTTGCGAACAGTTGCAGTTGGTATCAATCAGATACATTCCGTGTACACAGCTCATTGGTGCCCAGACTTCGAGCAGGAGCAGGTGTGGACGTCGTTCGAGAAGATGCTATTCTCAGATAAGCGTAAGAACGACCGGGTATCTCGCTTTCATACAGTTGCTCAGTACGATGATTAGTAGACTCAAAACCCTATATTTTGCTTGACAGATACCGTAGTTGATAGTCCAAGAAGTAGCAACGTGGTGCAGGTATTCATGTACGGGGTATAGCTATAGATCATAGAAAGCTCGTAGCGAAGGAATGGATGACTCGTAGCATTTGTTGAAATTGTATGGACAGTTCGTAAGAGACATGTATGTATGACTAGAAAGACTGTGTAAACAGAGCGTCAACTTCCATATCATCGGAAAGATCGAAAGATGACGTAGCATGGTACTGATGAACAGGCGTGGAATGTTTCACACTGGCAGAGCCTGAGGGCGACGATATTCTACGGCGCTTGGTAGGACGGTCCGATCTGGTAGACGGAGAGCTTGCTTGAGGCGCCAGACTAGGAGAGCGCCCACGCGGTGGGCTGTAGTGATCGTCATCCATATCTGGCCCTAGATATGTGGTGACGAAGCCGGGTGGGTACTCAACCTCCTTACGGATCTCCCTCCGGATAGGACTGCCATGACCACGACGGGGCAGAGGGCTAGTACGTTCGTAGCGGTGCTCATATGAGGCAAAGCTACGGCGACGACGGTGTGACGGAGTATGAGGAACAGCATACTGCTGCATCTCCAGGCGGAGCTCGGCACGGTCACGAGCACGATTGGCATCCGCGAGCTGATTGCAAAGGCTGAGGGTTTCAGCCTGTGCGTCACGAAGCTGCTGAGCCATTGTGAGGAGCTGGAGATTTTGCGTGGAGCGGCTAGCACGCTCCTCATCCCGAGCACGCTGAATCTCGGGATCAAAGGCATGGGAAAGGCGACTGATGATATTGAGTCCCTCTGAGGCCGCACCACGATGACGAGCACGAGCAGTGGGTGGAGGGTGATCGGATATGGCATCCGGTGCGTGGGCGATGGTAGCAGAAAGTCGGGGGGTAGAAGAGCGAGGGGGAGGAGCATTGTCGAAGTGATCACTCTGATCGTCTTCATCTTCAACGGGAGGGTGAACATCGAGATCATGGCCATTTACAGGACCATCGAGCTCAGAATCATTGACATCACGGGTCCCCGCCTTGTTGCCAATCATTTCTTCAATCTCGTGCGCGCGTGAGATCTCCGGAGGGCATACACCGGTCGGCTTCTTCTTCCTGGTCCACTGTAAAGTGCGATGAGTAATTAGATAGGAAGAAATAAACGACAAGGATGTACCTGCTTGTACTTTGTCTCGAGAGACTTGAGCGTGCGCTCGGGCCGACCGAGTTCGTGCACCTTTCTGTTGAAGGCCTTCGTGACACGTTGCCAGCCACGGTTGCCCAATGGGAGCTCTGCTTCGACACAGTCGAGGAGTAGGTGCGAGTCAACGGTCTTGTAGTTCCCGGATCCTTGAGGACGCCCTCGACGTGTTGGCCTGCGAACCAGATCATTGTCGGAATCGTCGGAGTCATCCGAAAGGTTATTGCGCTTGCGTTTCCCCATGCGCACCGGACCAAGATGATCTGCACACTGCTTTCCCTTATCAGCCAGTCGCGCATCGGTAGACCTGCCCTTGCACCGTGCGCCAGAAATCTTTTGCGCAGCAGGATGTCCAAGTGCCTCAGCAATTGTGGGTGGGTGGAGAAGATCAGTGTCGTTGTTCGACGTGGGAAGGGGGTTGGTGAGGGCCGGATCGACAGGGATGTCCTCCAGACGAACGTTGGACGACGAGGGAACACCTTCATAGATCGATGGAGAAGGCAGACGGCGGGGGACTGGGTGCGAAGACTGGGCGTTGGGGTGGTATGTCGGATGAGGGGGATATGGAAGTGTGCGTGTGTGACCCTAAAAAGAGGATGAGAATATCGCACTCGAACCATGATCTCAAAGATATGTACCGTGAATGCTTCAGCCTGTGGTGCTTGTGGCCCTTGTGACATAGGATCGTGGATGTGATGGAGAGCCTGGGCTTGATCTGGATAAGGGGAACGTAGAGGGTCTGATGGCACCTTCATAAAGGCAATGAGTGAGCGTGAATAAACTGGGGATAGGGTGGAACCCTACTGGACCAGCCGTGCGAGGAAGTTGCCAGTGAACAGCGGGAGGAGCGGAGCCGGAGTTTGCTTGAGAGCCGTGGCGAGGGTGATCAGGGCGATTGGTGAGGTGGAGGAGATGTGAGAGGGGAGGGAGGGGGGGGCGACTGGGATCCCGATCCATGGAAGAGTGCAAGAACTTAGAGATAAGGAATGTGGTGAAAGCTACGGAAAGGTAAGAAGAAGAAAAGAGAATGCAGAATCAGGCTTACTGCTGGGCCCCTTTATAGCTTCAATAGCGTGGCAAGACCACCGCCGCATTGCAGTGGCAACACGCTGACTTGAACGTAATTGTGCACACTATGAACCATGAGGCCCGGCCTAGTTTGATCTAGCCCGGTCGAGAGAGATAACTTGACACGTTGAAAGCAGCAGCGAGGTGATATGACACACGAATGGTTAGACGTTGGAAACAGGCAGCAGCGCGATGGTTTGATGGTGGGACAGAGGAGGACGACGCAGAAAATTGTCGCACCCGCAATCTCAACATTGTATGATGTAAGCAGACGGGGGATGGCGCGCCGTCGGGGCGGGGAGATCTGGAGAGATGAGTTGCCTAAAATGGTTTATTCCATGCTTCCGAAATCTAGAAAGGGGTCCCCCCCCCCTCTTCCAGATGTTCATCTAGTACGAGGGTCTGAGCTGAGAATGTAACTCACTCGCGTCGCGTCCACCGTCGGCACCTCGGCAGCAGGGTCCAAATATGTTTACAAAATAAGATTCTCGAATAAAACAGCCTACGGGAAGTCACCCAATGGCTCGTTTGTTGAGCCCCCTTTTCTAAGAAAGGAGGTCGAGTAAATATATGTACATTTGGTAACGGTTGTATCAAGTATCTACGGGGACGCGGCTGGGGCCCAGTCGTGGCCATGTCGTCAAGACAGCGACGAACTGGGGCGTCGTCGTGGTTGCATCATTGGAACGGTTACGAGCTGGGGCACAGTCGTAATCTGTTGTTTAGCGACGTCCTTCCTATTAAGGCAACAGGAAATGGAATACCTTGATCGAGTTGTAACAGTTATAGATTGTAGAGCTTGCAGGAGTGCGGAAAATCCGGTGAGTGATATCTGCAACGCGTGCTCTGCCTAACCGCAGGAAAAGTAGGGCTTGAAGTTCTTCTTCTTCCTGGAAGCCTTTAGGATGGTACGTTCCCTCTGCTGCTCTCTTGACCAGATCTAACATCCCATGAATTCCCATCCGGCACTTAAATCCCCCATGAAGAACACAATCAATACGAGGGATCCTCTCGCTTGACAACACGAGGAGCATCTGCTTGTAATCCTCCAGCTTTCCCTCACGCCCTACAAGTTTCCATGCATCACTAAGGTGACGGACACTCAAGTGGCTTATCATCTTCGCTTTTCAACGGGTGATCTGTGCAAGACCACCAAAGCTGTGGAATTCCAAAGGTGAGTTTTCATGTACGCCGTCTTTGATATGCTTCACAATATTTGACAGGTTGGTATTTGTTTTCAGTGAGGTACATGCCGTGCACACTGTGCGGTTGCTGACTGGACCAGAACAGGAATGAGCGCGTAGGACCATTGTGCCATTGCGCGTTTCGTAGTCCTACAGAAGCGATATCTTATTGTGTAGAGCAAAGGGGTATGCAGAGTGGGGAGTCTGACCATCAAGAAATATGAGTGCATATCTACGACATGCAGTGACTGTCTTGATTTAGGTGACATCTTCATCGGCAGATTGTCTAGCAATATGAGGATGGGGGGACTTGTGGCAAGACAGCTTCAGATGGGGTGGAGGGTTCTCCAGGGGTCCGTGGGATGAGCTAGCTGCCATCCCTGACCTGTGTATTGTGGTGAGCTATCGTAACACCACTCATGTCAGACCCATAGCTGACAATAACACTCCAATCTTGCCTTCCAGCAGGCTGCCATCAACACCATAACGGACAATGAAATGCTTGATGTATCAGTGAAGGCTGTCGACCCCTTTCTCTCCTCGGCGCACAAGTTTGGCCACATCTTCTAATATCGCACAATACTCAAGCAAGCAGTTCAATGGAGGATCAAGCATCTCCTAGGCTTCATCATCTTTGATTTCCAGCGATGGTAGGACTGCAAACTCGGCGATACAATCTGAGTCCATGGCCATAGGAACCGTTTGTGGTGTGGTAAGCTCTTGGCTGCGGCTGCAATCCTTTCGAGAAGGACTTGTGCATACTAACACACTGGCTTTCTTTGCGCAGTGGTGGAATGTGATGTAGATTCCGTGGTGAGTGTGGGCTGGATAGGAGGTGTGGGAGGTGTGGTTGGACATGTGCGGGAGCTGCTGGCTATGATAGGGGTAGGTGCAGTGACTGTCGATGGGACTGGAGTAGGCCATTTGGGTGTAAACCACGATGAAAGGGTGTGTTGTATCTATTTCAAACGAGGTTTCTTCTTGTTTCTATCTTGTGTTGCCTTGCACTTATTGCTGCCCTCGTGCTGTAGCCTGAAGTTGTTCATGTTGAAGATAGTAATGCGGACGATCTCTAGCTTCAACTACATTATGTAATATGTGACGGAAAGGAACGGAAGGTTCTGGGAAGAACCAGAACAATATGGAATCGGCTATGTGAGGCTGTGTGGAGCATGTGATTCTTACTGTACGCTTTCACATGAAAGCTGTGGTGGATGACTGAGTGCACTCTTGGCACTGATTAATTATGCTACACTATGGCACCACTTTCTTATGGCTTTTATGATTGGCTCTTATAGCACAGCGGTTTGGGTATATAAGGCTCTCGTATTTTGTCCTGCCTCCTTACTCGAAGTATCCCTTCGACTGAGGTGAGCAATCCTTTATACCTTCTACCTATTTCTCTTTGGCTTACATACCTTACTATAGCGTCTCACTGACTTGGATAAGGTATAATATATAACTCGAAGTATCCCTTCGACTGAGTGTCTCACTGACTTGGATAAGTCTGTTCAACAGTTCAGACCACCATTTCCGACGCGTATCTGTTCTCCGCAATGTGGGCACTGCACAGCATCATCTTTGACGACTGATTCTAGTTCTTGATTCTGAATGTGAATAGAGGAGAGATATAAGATGTGAAGGGTTACACACTTTGGGGCTCCATTGCAGGCTTTTCGGAGAGGCTTCAGAATGTTTTTGTGCTCTCATACACTACTCTTATCATTATTGTATCATAATCTACCATATTTAGGCATAAAATACGCAAATTTTTCGAGGCTCCTTTTTCTCGGTAACCCAACCCTTAACTAGACTAACTAGGTAACCTCATGTCACGGGATCCAGGTCCGAGAGGCCCTTGGTGGCCAGGTGCAATGCCCTGCCAATTCAAACTCCGACGCGTGCAGGCGCGTCAAGGTGGGAGGCGCCTCGTAAACGGCACAGTATATCTGGCTTTCCACAGTCACATATAAAATAGGTAGAGAAGATGTAAAATAATGTAAAATCGAATGCTACAGTTCTCCGGCTTTTTAATGAAGGAAAAGTGCTGATCAGGTGTAGATCAAGTGTAGATCAAACCTTTAGTGCAATATTTTTGTAGATCTAATGCCGGAGAAATGTAGATATGCATACAAACAGTCTATAGGGGCTCTGGTTTGGGTACAAAAGGCCCAGGGGGTGCTCAGATATGGCCCCGTGCATAGAGGGGTCCGGGGGCGTGAGACGAGGCCGTGTGATTACGTAAAGTGTGTCGAACAATCAATGGAGCGCGTCGAGCAGTCAAGAAAGACGTGTCTCCTCCTCCCACTCACGCATTTCTTCCCTTCCACTCCTTCCACTCTCCCATATCTATGGCCTATGACCCTCAAACGAGCCCAAAGCTCTCAATGGATTGCTGCATCGGCAAAAGGTGCGGCAGCATGCAGGAAGAAAGCCAACTTGGAGCCGGCCTCACAGGCAGACGACATGGCCACCCCTTTGCCGCTGTTGAGGCGTATAACCTCAATCCGGCTGCATCTACAGCTGTCAAGCATACATTAACTGACCCGTTCGCCTTAATTTTGCCTCAATACGACATGGAAACAGACTCAGAGTACGAGGAGGAGGACAGTTGTTTAGATCCTAATTGTCACGGATTGCCTCAATCCTTTCCCTTTTTGTTACATCGCGTTCAGTCACATGATTACATTTCCCATCACATGATGTCGTCAGCCTGACTCCTCTTATCTTTCCATCTATGACATCATCGCTCCGGACCACGTCCTCCCCCTTCCTTTTCCTTATTGTTCTCTCCCGCTCGCACCATTCTCGCATCATCGATCCTGTACATATATAAGGCTCTCCTCTGTGTCCCTTTTCCTGAGATCGTCCTCTTCGTTCCCCACATATGACGTACTGCTTCGGCCCTACGCCTGGACTTGGACCCTCTCCTGTCAATCCATCCTCTTTTCTCTCTTTGGGTGACTTGGGTGATCTGCCAGTCGCTGGACCGATCCCTAACACTAGGACGATCTTCCCCACACCCACTTCACCACATCCCTTGCCGTCTTTACGACGTTAAATCCCCCATCCTGGAACCACTCGATCAACCGATCTTCATCGCATTCAACCTCCAAACCTTCAACTCCAACCGCGACACTCCCTTCCCTTGGCCTCGAGAAGACGCCGTCACTGTCGATCGCCTACACGCCCTCGAGCTCCTCTGCAAAGAGCACACCTGGAAAGTCCACGGTGTCAACTGCCGCATTTACGAGTGGCGCTGGAACCACGGTCACGGTAGGCAGACGATCGTCTGCCTCTACGCTCGCGTTGTTGTGCGCTTCCATATAGATTAGAACCGCTTCGAGTTTTCCATCCATTCCCCCACCTGGCATACCTGTTCCAACACCCATCTGCCACCATCACTCGTCCATCAAAGCCTCCCCACCGTCTATAACTTTGCCCTCCCTACGCCCGAATCTACTCCGCCACCACCACTCCGTCGAACGATCACCAGCCGCAAGGAGCTGCAACAGCGTCGCCATCAGCACAAGATCCGCCAGGCTCTCAAGGCCTCCTACCTCACTGCTCGCCTCTTAGGCCATCGCCCCATCGTGGCGGACTTTTTCTAGATACCACCATCGCTTCCGAATCCTCCCCCCATGCCACCACTCCAGACTTCCCTCTCGGCTTCACTCGTGGAGCTAACCCAGGCGAGTACTATGCCCTCACCCTCGGTGGACGATGAACCGTACATTGGACACACGACAACGGAGTCACTGCCCAGTGGTACTTCAACGACGAGGAAGGTTTCCCTTACGTCGAACAGACTGATATCGACGTTGCGGCGCAGGAGCACGACCGTATCTATAACCCCCAGACCCCCAAACGAGAAGAAGTCGCCACTGCTCCTCAAGAAGAAGGCTCCCCTCCACCTCTACCGCAACAAGACCAGCCTTGGTCTGTTCCCCTTGGTATCAGATTCAACGAGCGTACAAAGAAGTGGTACGCCTACAAGAAGAACAGACGCGCAGTCGTAGAGTGGTATCCCAGCTTCTATGACGCAGACATTGATTGTTGGACCTGGGCCACAGGTGAGAAACCATTCCTCTTAGACGAAGAACTCAAGGTCGCTGCAGAAGCATTCTACAGGATCACTCTTGCACACAATGAACGTGTCGCGTCCCTCCGCAATGCACTCACAGTTCCCCTACCCCCCTCTACCCCAGGCTCTCCAGCCGTTCAAAGTCCCCATCAGTCCCCTGCAGTCCCTGTTAACCCTCTTCCCCCATTTCAACCGCCCGCAACCACCATGTCTCAACCAGCCTCGACCACCCCCACCCCCTCCACCGGAGAGATAGGCGTTAAGCCTAAGCCATTCACCGGCGATTGCAAAGAGTTGCGTCGCTTCAAAAACGCCGTCCGCATGTTCCTTAGGGAAAACAGCAAGAAGTACGCAAGCGACGATGACCAGATACAGCTGATGCTTTCCCTGATGGAAGGCTCAGTTGCCGGCGTATGGGCAGAGCTGCGCCAGGAGGAGATCCTCGATGCTGAGGATAACAAGCCAGCGGGTACGACCACTCGTACGAAGTGGCTCACCCTCAAGGAGGTCCTCGCCCAGTTCGACAAGGACTTCAAGCAGTTTGACGAGACCATCACCTCTCAGAATGCCCTTGCAGACCTCAGGCAGGGCGACCGCCCCGTGCAGCAGTACATCACTGAATTCAAGTCCCTCCTCCCACGCTCAGGATTCCAAGGCGAGTCCGCTCTCTACTTCTTCAAAGAAGGATTGAACAGTGGCCTTCGCAAGGAATGCGAGAGGACTTGGCCGCTCCCTACCACTATTGACGACTGGAAGGTTCGTGCATGTGCGCTCAATGAAGCCTTTCTCCGCAACCGCCGGCTTGCATTGCCTGCAGACAGGAAGCAGAAGACCTCGTCATCGACCACTAGCGCACGACCCTCATCCTCCACCAGCAGTGAACCGCGTGTTGGAGCAGTCAGCACCCAAGGAGGGCGTCCAGGACGTCTCACTGATGCTGAGCGCGAGCGCCTGCGCAAGGAAGGTGGTTGTTTCCTCTGTCGCCAACCAGGTCACATGCTGCGCGACTGCCCGAACAAGGACTCGAGCAGTGGAAGACGTGTAGGAGCGTTGGAAACTGACTCAAACTCAGGAGTACCCTCCGCGCATGCCCCCTCGTCCCCTCAAGTGGCAACAACCTCAAATGCAGATCCATTCAAGGAGATGTCGGTCCTGATCAACAAGATGAAGAAGTTGGGCAAGGAGGAGCGTGAGGAGGCCGCGGCGATGTTGAAGGATCTCGCTGGCGGCTTGGATTTTTAGAACACCCCCCAGTCGCGTCGTCTGTGGGTGGCAAAGGTTTTTCTATGACATCGTCAAATCATTTCTCTGTATTATCATCCATGCAATCCAGTGAGCGTGTTCTTCCAACCTGCTTGAAACTGTCAACGGTCACGAAGAATAGGCACATGCCCTCGATATTGCTGGATGTCAAACTGATTGGACGAGTCACTGGAAGAAAAATCGACGCTGAAGCGCTGCTGGATAGCGGTGCTGAAGGCATTATCATTAACCAAAGATTTGCAGAAAAGAAAGGGCTCTCGTTGGATACCCTCGACCGCCCGTTCCCTGTCCGCAATGTAGACGGGACAGAGAACATAATGGGATGGGTACGTCATTCGACTACCCAGCGTGTTCGCATCTACGCGCAATCCACAGAATCATATCATGAAGAAACAGCCGAATTCTTTGTCACGGACATCGGTGATCACGACATGATCCTAGGAACTGACTGGTTGAAGGAGCATAACCCAGAGATCAACTGGGATGGAGAAGAAGTCGACATGACACGCTGCCCACCCACTTGCGTCCTACACAAACCTCCGGTCAAGAAGCTTTGCATCAAACCGGAACACCGGTCTGGGCCACAACCACCCATTAATGTTGTTGAAGCTGACGAGGTTGAAGTTGAAGAACCTCATGTCCACACGGTGACCAACCACCCAAGCAACACGAAGTACGTGATCCCTGCCCGCCGTGTACAGCATGCTCGTGTTTGCTCTCCACGCCGTATACCTTCAGGTGCAAAGTGGTTCACAGAAGATGACGACAAGCAGTCGGACGTTGTCCTGGCTTCATAGACCCAAGATGGCCTACGTGCTGCGGGAGTCGTAAAGGAAGTCACCCTCGAACAACTAGCACGGGAAGAACAGTCCAATGACCTCGCCATACGTGCCACCTTTACCAAGGCACAACAGCTTGCGGAACAGGCGGCTGATGTCAAGACAAAAACATTTGAAGATATGGTCCCTGAGCAATATTGCTCGTTCAAGTCGGTGTTCGACAAAGCTACGTCTGAACGTCTCCCTGAGCGACGTCCCTGGGACCATGCTATTGACCTGAAGCCAGACTTCCAACCAAGGGCTTGCAAGGTGTATCCTTTGACCCCATCCGAGCAGCAAGAGCTGGACAGCTTCCTCGATGAACACGTCAAGAAGGGCTACATTCGCCCGTCAAAATCATCCATGGCGAGTCCCTTCTTCTTTGTCAAGAAAAAGGATGGGAAGCTTCGTCCTGTACAGGACTATCGAGCATTGAATAAAGGCACTGTCAAGAACGAATACCCGCTCCCACTCATCTCCGAGCTTGTCCACAAACTCAAGGGTGCCAAGGTCTTCTCCAAGATGGACGTCCGCTGGGGATACAACAACGTCCGTATCAAGGAAGGAGATGAGTGGAAGGCCGCTTTCAAAATGAACCGCAGGCTGTACGAACCTCTGGTGATGTTCTTTGGCCTTATGAATTCTCCTGCAACATTCCAGGCAATGATGAATGAACTTTTCAAGGATCTCATCGACGGTGGCAAGGTCCTCATTTACATGGACGACATCCTTGTCTTCACAGAGACACTCAAAGAACACCGTGAACTGATGATGCAGGTGCTGCAATGCCTGAAGGACAATGACCTCTTCCTCAAGCCAGAGAAATGTGTCTTCGAACAGGATTCTGTCGAGTACCTCGGCTTAATTATCTCGCACGACCAGATTGCTATGGACCCTGTCAAGGTAGCAGGCATTACGGAGTGGCCCACCCCTCGTAACATCAAGGATGTCCAGTCATTCCTCGGGTTTGGAAACTTCTACCGTCGCTTCATCAAGGACTTCTCCAAGGTTGCACGCCCCCTGTTTGAACTGACCAAAAAGGACCATCCATGGAACTGGACTGCAGAGTGTCAAGACGCCTTTGCTACCCTCAAAGCTGTGTTCACCTCATCCCTTGTCCTGATTCTCCCTGACCCGTCGAAACCGTACTTGGTAGAAGTTGATGCATCAGACTTCGCAACCGGAGGCATCCTCTCGCAACGCGGCCAAGATGGTCACCTCCATCCTGTTGTCTACCTGTCCAAGTCGCTTACTGAGCCGGAACGCAACTACGACATCTACGACAAGGAACTGCTGGCAATTATTCGGGCACTTGAAGCTTGGCGGCACTACCTGGAAGGCACAACTCATCCAGTCGAGATTTGGACAGACCACAAGAACCTGGAGTACTTCAAAGAAGCACAAAAGCTGAGTCGTTGGCAGGCCCGCTGGGCGTTATTCCTCACGCGCTTCGATTTCACACTAACGCACAAGCCGGGCCTTCACCATCGACCAGATCCATTGTCCAGACGCCCTGACCTTAAAGAGGGGGTCGAGAACGACAACAAGGAATGTGTCCTCCTGGATCCCAAGTACTTCCGTATCCGCTGTCACGGCCATATTTGGATATGACCGCAACAGGGATATAGTCAGGAAGGAAAATGGAAGACTAGAGGAGAGGAGCAGAAAGGCAGAAAGGCAAAGAGACACTAAGAGGAGCAGAAAGGCAGAAAGGCAAAGAGACAGTAAGCCACACCAGAGACGGAACATAGTATGTCCAAGCCGGCCATCAAAGAAGAGCAAGCTGGACAAAGGAGGGGCCGGGAGAGAAGGAAAGCCGATGATCGGCGGCACCAAAGGAAGTAGGATGGACAGGCTAGACACTGTCGATCTGGAAGGTTAATTCAGCCGCATATAAAGATGCGGCAGGAAGAGAAAGGCGTCTTGGCTCCTTGCTTCACTTTTCGCACCGACGCACCATGAATAACGACTCCCTCCCCACCAATCACCTCGATGCCTCTGACCATTCCACAGAGTCCAGCGGCATGCAACTCGCCGACAGTGTACACCTTGCCCAGTCACGTTCTCCCTCTCCCCCTCTGGCCACATCCCTCACGAGCAACCCCGACCCCGACCCCTACGCACCAGCACGCATCCTCGACACCCGCATATGCTTGAACAACCCGCCGACTAGCGACATCATCTACAACCCTATCGTCACCTTGCGGTTAGCCCGTCGCTCCAACGCTACCCCGTCTATGCCGCAATACGACCTACAGGATGCCAGAGCGCCCATCCGTGCCGCGACGATCACCAGGTTGGTCAAGGACAATGTCTCCCACCCACACTGGTTGGCGGCCAACGGGATCCTGAACCAAGGGTGGGCCCCTGACCCATTCAAGGGTCCCTCGGAGGTGAATGGGGTATGGATCGTTGAAGAGAAGGCGCAACAGGTTGGCCCCTCAATGCTGGTGGAGGCGGCAACGGAGACGGGATATCGCTACTACGCGACAGTGGGCGAGTGTCTAGGGAGCGACGGCCAGAGTGCCATCTACGTGGGATGGGTACACAACCACGCCTACGCCCGTACGTCACCCCTCCCCTCGTGCCAAACTCGTGCTGATCCGCAAACAGCGATGATAGTCTTTATTATCTGCAACGTCAACTGGGCCCTCCCGCTTAGCCCAAAACTTCCTACTTCTTCCTCCATCGCTGCGGACTGGTATTGGGCGTTCAACCTCCGCCTCGGCACCCTCATTGCCCCTCCCTCTCTCGTCGCCAAGAACATCGCTCGCATCGTGGACGCCCACCTTCCTGCCATGCTGCACCACGTTGTAGGGCATGAAGGTTACTCCGTCTTTGTATTCCCCAAGTGGGGAAACCTGGCGCCCGTGCTGACAGAGGACCCCTGGGCACCGCTTAGCGATGTGGTGGAGTATCTGGCCCACGCGCGCCATGCCATCTATCCGTTCTCCTACTCAGCAGTAGAGCAGTCGCTCTACAAACTGATCGCGGAGGTGCGCGAGGTGTCGGCTCACCAGATCTCGCACGAGGTACAGGAAAGGGCCGCAGCCATAGAGAAATGGCGGAGGGAAGGGTTATACTTACGCCAGTAAGTGAGAGCAGCTAGGCTAGTGAGAGGATGGTCGTCTTCCTGCTGTTGCCTGCACGTTCTCCACTTCACTTTTCCTACCGCCCTCCACGTTGTCACACATTATCTCGTATCGCCCCGTCGAAATGACCCGTTACCTTTGTCCTACCTATGCCGCTTGTCTCCTGTTCCCCACGTTGCTTACTGTTGTCTTCCCGTTCTGATATCCCTTGGTCTCCGCTATCGCTACTATCGCCACCCCCCCGTCTCCATGTCATGTTCCTAAACGCCCGCCTGTACGTATACCTGCATGATGATTGTTGATCCCCCTCTTTACCTGTTATCTCTACCTATTCTATCCAGAGCTACAGCAATCCGTCCCTCAAGTCCTCCTAGCCCAAAGTGACACAGTTGTGCTGACTGTGCGCTCAGTCATCCGATCAATGCACAGTCAAGTGACTGTGCACTCAGTCATCCATGACAGAATGCACAGTCACTAGACAGAATGCACAGTTCATTGACTGTGCGCACAGTCCATTGCACAGTCGATCCAATGCATGAACAAACAAAGGGCAAAGAGGTATTTAAGGAGAGCTGAGTGGAAGAGACAAGAGAGAGACTGCCACCGAGACAGACCCCACACGCACGCCCTACTATAAAGCTTACTGTAGCTTACTCTAGAAACCCCAGCCCACTGTTCTCATACACCTTGTAGCTACTTACTGTAGTACCTACTCCGTGTCACGAATAAACGCATAATCCCCAACGCTTCTCTCATAAGTTTCGTTTAGACCACCCAGAGCGGTGTCTAGCGTTGCTCCTCCTACCTTCCCCCCCCTCACACACACCCCTGAAGGCGTAGTACTCAGGCTTCTGACGTTGTGCGAGCAACCATGAACCTTGTAGACGCTTACAACAACCTCACTCGAACACCTAGGAAAATCCGGGAAAGAGGAAAACCCGATTGACTTAGTTTCGAAAAGACCTTAACCCCCTTTTCGCTTGACACCGCGCTACTCGGTCGCGCACTGTAACCACCATAGGCGACGCTGACCTACGCCGACGCATCCGAGATGTGCGCACCAAAGACGCTGAAGTTGTACAAGCCATGGACGCTACCCTTCGCAACGGGCCACGATCACTTGTTAAGGACCTTCAAGAATGGAACCTGGAAGACGGGATGATTCTGTTCAGAGGGAAGGTCTATGTACCTGCAGACATCGAGCTACGTCGTGACATTGTCAAGTCATTCTACGACTCACCAATGGCAGGACATCCAGGTCGCCACAAGACGTATGAACTCCTCAGCCGAGAATACTGGTGGCCAGGGATGTCGGTCTTTGTACGCGACTATGTTGAAGGATGCGCTGTTTGCCAAGCAATCAAGAACCGTCCCCAGCACCCCCATGTCGACATGATCCCTAATGCCGTCCCAGAATGCCCATTCGAGGTGATCACAACCGACTTTGTCACTGATCTGCCTCCCTCGGATGGATATGATGCTATCTGCATGATTGTAGACCGCCTCTCCAAGGTCATCTGCATTGCACCGTACACCAAAAAAATCAACAGCAACGGCACCGTCAACATCTTGCTAGACCGCGTGTGGCGACACTATGGGCTGTGGAAACAGATGATCTCCGACCGCGGCCCACAGTATGCAAGCAAGGTTATGCAGGAGACTTGCGCCAAACTCGGAATCAAGGCTTCGATGAGCACAGCGTACCACCCTCAAACGGATGGTGAAAGCGAACGGGCGAACCAAGAATTTGAGCAGTACCTTCGGGCATTCTGCAACTATCAGCAGGACGACTGGGTGAAGTACCTCCCCTTCGTCAAATTTTCACACAACATTCGTGTCCATTCAGCTACAGGTTGTGCCCCATTCGAGCTGCTTTACGGTTTCCTACCGACAATGATCCCCTCTGTCAACCCCATCTCCAAGAACCTTGCCGTCGAAGAACGCTTCTAGCATCTTGAAGAAATACACAAGGAATCACAGGCCAGTCTTGAAACGGCACGCAACCTGATGAAGCGCTACAATGGTGACTCGACATAGGAAGGAGTCCGTTTTGAAGTTGGTGACAAAGTCTGGCTGGATGGTAAGAACCTGAAGACCACACGTCCAAAAGCTAAGCTCGCAGCAAAACGATACGGCCCATTCACCATCACTGATGTCCTTGGACCAGTGACTTACCACCTTCAACTCCCCCCTAAATGGCGTATCCACCCCGTCTTCCATGCCTCGCTTCTCTCAGCGTACAAAGAGACGGATGCCCATGGCCCCAACTTCACTCAACCGCCTCCAGAACTGATTGATGAAGACGAGGAGTACGAGATTGAAGCCATCCTCGACTCACGACCCACACGCAACAAACGCGGCATTGAATACCTCGTCAAATGGCTTGGATATCCCAACTCTGAGAACGAATGGAGACCGGCCTCTGCATTAACGCATGCCAAGGATGCTATCGCTGAGTTCCACCGCCTTCGTCCCAATGCCCCGCAATCACTAAAATCATTGGGTCTGACCCAGGCCGAATTTCTTGCATCCACGATGGACGATGAACTTGCGCTCCCGGCGAAAGCGCGCCTTAAAGAGGGGGTAATGTCACGGATTGCCTCAATCCTTTCCCTTTTTGTTACATCGCGTTTAGTCACATGATTACATTTCCCATCACATGATGTCGTCAGCCTGACTCCTCTTATCTTTCCATCTATGACATCATTGCTCCGGACTCCGGACTCCTCCTTCCTTTTCCTTATTGTTCTCTCCCGCTCACACCATTCTCGCATTATTGATCCTGTACATATATAAGGCTCTCCTCTGCGTCCCTTTTCCTGAGATTGTCCTCTTTGTTCCCCACGTACTGCTTCGGCCCTACGCCTGGACTTGGACCCTCTCCTGTCAATCCATCCTCTTTTCTCTCTTTGGATGACTTGGGTGATCTGCCAGTCGCTGGACCGATCCCTAACACTAATATTATATCTCACTTTTTAGACTCACACATAATCCCTTCATATATTCCTTCCTCACAGTGATTTATATACATGTATATAGTGCATACAAATATTTTCGTGATTTTATCGTAACTGGAACGAGTGTACCATGCTTTGCCGTTATGGCAGGCCAAATGACGAAAAAATACATGTGCGCGAAACTTTTCGCCAACATGTTGCGCGCGAGACTTTTTGCGTCATCTTTCTGCGAGACTTTTCGGAATCGTCCGAACTCACGAGACTTTTGATGCCGACCACTGCGAGAAACTTTCTCGTGCAGTCTTTTCTCGAGAAACTTGCTCTGTGTTCATGTATACTAACTTTTCCAATTTGTATAGCAAATATATGTCTTTCATGGTGCAGAGTACTAGTAAGCTATAACTCTATTATGGCCATCCATTGTCAATCCTTCCCTACACCGGCATCAGAAACAACTTTGATGCCCTTCTCCGCCACCTTAAAGGCATTCCAAATGTGCTGTGAGAATGTGATCGCCCATCCACGTGTCATGACACCATTGTGAACTGTTGTCCCATGGAGATAGATGGGGTTATACGCAGCAAGGCTGTCGATGCTTTGTTCGATGATGACATGGAGAGAAAGATCAACAAAGTTGCCACCAGTGGCAATCACCTTCTTAGCAGCGATAGATGTAGTGCTCTTGCTCTTGTGACGGGTAGAGCGCCGCGGTGGGGACAGCTGCACAGGTAGACCGCTGACATGGCGATCAATAGTCCAAGAAAAAGCAAACGGTGCAAAGCACTGGTCTGTATGTGATGGGCTATGCAGAAATACATGATCAATAATGTAGACAGGAGTTAGAAGATCAAGAAACATACGCAGAATATCCCTGTGACATATATCCCTCAGGAGGTGCACGGTCGGCCAGTGGGAATATGTATTCCTTGCCACGGATGGGGAGTTTATACCCATATCCTAAAGATGTTCTTAGCACTATACACAGCAGCAGATATAATACACATATACCTTGCTCAATATGACGTGTCGCCATGGAAGGCATACCTGCCTTATCTAGGGATGCCTCCACAGCATCCACCACTTCTTTCAGCATCCGTGCACGTATAAATGCCCACATCATCGAAAATCCAGCAAGGGCATCAGTGTCACGCTTCTCAGCCTGCGAAGGTGTGATGGAGTCCCTGGTGAAGCTCTTTGCAAGGCCCCAGACCCGAGCATGGCGTGGACCAGCATTCCATCCAAGCTGCACAAGGTTCCCCTTATGGTTGGGCTGGTAATCATGTGTTAGCATTATGGTGATGGTTACAAAAAGTGGAAGCTCTAACCCGAACATTGCGACGGTCAGCAACGGCCTGGCTAACAACAGAAGATAGCCACTCCATAAATGAAGCAACCTCACTTTCCTCCATCCCATACCCGGCAGAGATGTTGCGTAGGACCACAAGCTCAATCTTGAAGTGTATCATAGAATGACATGCTTGTAGCTTGCCGTCAGGAACTGCAGAGCCAAATGTTAACATAGTTGGAAAAATAAAGCATATACATACACACCTGCAGGCTGCCCCTCTTCCTCAGCAATAAAGATGACAGACTTATTCTGTGGCACACGATAAAATCCAGGTGCTGCCTTGCCGCCAGGAGTAAATGTGATACCGCCTGGTGCATCATAGAGGAGGGTATTGCGGGGCACAGGTGACTCTCCACGGTGACGAACAATGACCTCGACGTTGGGAGCAGCAATGAAATCTTTTAACGTGCATGGAGAATGGTCAAGCCCAAAATCTTTGATCTAGAAATAAATTGAATCAGCACAAACATGAGCACAAAAAAGGGGTATCCATACAAGGCGGCGCTTGTCATAGTGCATAGCAGTAGATCCTAAGGCAGAATCACTACGTCGGCCTTGGGAAGTATGCTCCTGGCGAGCCTGCTTGATGGCTATAGCCTGAGAGTTGCCGTTCTTTGCAAGACGCCCTATAATGCCCATAAAAGCTACAATCTAAATCCAGGAGGTGAGAGGGACTTCATAGACATTTAGCCGGGCAGAAAGATGGCATACCTTCATATCTTTCAACCCTACCCCTTTAAGATAGTTGGCAAACTCTGCCAGTGCAGCAACATCACCTGTAGCAAAAGCAGCACTGCTGATGAGCTGGCAGGCTTTGCTGTTCTGTAGCAGAGTAGAAATGGCTAAAAGGGGCCTAAACAATTTGAATTAGTCTTACAGAGATAGTCTCTCACCTTTTTGCTGGGCAGATGACATAGTAGTAGGGGAGAATATAGTGGTAGCTAGCAGAGGCAGAGGTTGGCCCCGGAAATCTGAATCTGAATACCGTGGGAATTTTTCCCCAGAAATGGAAACAATCATCTTGCTAGCTCATCACACTGTTACAACAGCCACTCGAGAAAGATAAAACAGCTACACACATTCTGTGCATGCTAGCACCACACATTTATCTGCATCCTTACCCCTTCTTTCTTCCACTGCTATCGACACGCCTGCACCGACACGCCTGCGCCGACACGCCTGCGCCGACGCCGAGGCTCCTGCCTCCGCCCGCCGACACACCTGCGAGGATCTCTTGCTATGTTCTACTCTTTTAGATACAAAATACCTACTTTATCTGAGAAAAAGGAGCAAAACCAGAATAGACGTTATCTTATCAGCAAGACCACCCTCACACTTACTTATTTATTTTATGATACCATTAGGATTTGAACTTGGAGCCACGGTTGATGGAGGATATTTCACACTCACAAACCCCGTGCACTACCATTACACCATTTGAACATGCTTTTCATAGCTGCAAACACACACAAGTGAGGTGCTTTCCTCCCTCTCTACTTAATTCTCGCAACATCCGAAGGAACACTATCTCAAAACACTGCTACAGAATTGAAATTCACAATCTACAAATGCATCTTATTCATATGACATATTTAGTGAGTGGGGAGGAGAGATCGTAAGTCGTAAAAAATCATTGAGTGTCGTAAAAAAATCATTGAGTGTCGTAAAAAAATCATGGAAATCCGTAAAAAATCATTGTAACTCGTAACAAATCATCGTAAGCTACCACAAATGAAAATGGCCATCCATGAAACACATTCCAGAGGGAGACTGATACACCCTAATCATCGGAGTCGTAAGGATCTTTGGTAAGGGGTGCAAGCCCAAGAAGCTTTCCCGCCGTCTTGCTCTGGATACGAGCTTGAACTGCCCCTGCTGGAATAGTAGATGGAAGGCGTGAGCGAGAAGAAGATGCTGCCAAGGAGTTGTCTTTGGGAATCGTGTATGGAACCCTGCTCGGCCGAGAACGCCTTTCTGGTGGTGGTGTGGAGTAGAGTAGAGGAGAAATGTCGGTCATGTCTGGATCTGCGGTGTGTTCACTATGATTGTCCTCATCTCCAGCAGGGAAGACTAAGTGATGTTAGCCAACAGATTGACGAAATCAACATAGAATGACATACATAGCTGCGACGGTGCAGGAATCTCTACACCATTGTTATCATACCCTTGACTGATGGAAGGTCCGCCAGTCATGGTTCCATCTTCATTCACAGTGATGCTCGCAAAGCTACTCGTAGCCTGGATAACATCCTGAGTGACTGTGCTATGCCCAGTAGCTAGTAAACGGGACGGCAAAGTTAGAACTTGGGCCAGATGTTAGAGACAATTGAAGCCTACGGAATATGCCGCCCTCGTCCTCAGTTTCTTCAAACTCTGTAGCAACATATGCCTCCTCTTCATCGGGAGAAGAAGATGCACCACGCTCCCGTGCATCTCTTACTGGAGTCACGGTAGGAGAATGAATAACCGATCGACGCCGCACTCTCTTGCTTTTGCAACGGGGGGGAGGAGATGCAGGAATGTTGTCCTCATCACTATCATCAATGGCAATAGGTGATGGCGAGCGCAGGCACTTGCTCCTACGTGTGGTCATTCTGGGTGGTAACTCGGGCTCTGCACAGAAGTAAGTAGCATTCGAATAAATACTCAACTACGCACCTCTGTCTTCCGAGTTATTGTCATCTTTCTCTTTCTCAGAGCCGCTATCATCACCATGCACTTCATCTGAAGACGTAGACAGGGCAAACTCTTCTAGAACATCGGGAGCATCTGGATTGTTCCACCGCTGCAGCACCTGCACAGGAATCTCTATACGGGTCGCTAAAATAAGTGTTAGATAAGCTATGCATATAACAGAGGTCAACCGTACCAAGGTAAAGAGTTTGTCCTTCAGCCCCACGTCCACCAGGAGTGCGCATCTTAGCAAGATTGGCAGCACTTGTGATATCGCCTGCAACATAGACAGAGGTTGATGCCTTTCGTAGCATCACGAGAGGCAGCTGGTCGTCAACCTCACGAGGACGAGGAACCTTGAGATCCAGCCACTGGAATAAGATGTGATCCTTGAAGACATCGTGTCGAATGAAATTGTAGATGTCAAGAGGGCTAGCATCCCTTTTCCAGGAGAACACGGTGTGTCCACTCTGGGGTGAAACGATCATACCATAGCTGGTCAGCAGCCCTTGATCTAGACTGTTAACCTTGATGGATGTACCGATAGTTCGTCGTCCTGCGTCGGGCTTCGGTCCCTGGAGTAGGCCTCCTCTATCATGCTCATGCATCTTCGCCTAGGAAATGATGACATGATGAGTGGACGAATAACACTATGTAGGGAGAAAGATACACCTTTCCCTTTCCAGTGAATTTGCGAGGTGGGGTAAGACCCCATGGACTAAGAACGACTTCTCCAACACTATATGTCTCATCCTACACCACTTAAGAGCATGGACACAACTTGAATAAAATTGCAACTTACAGCTGGCTTTGATTTCTTTTCCACCACCTTATCTTTTCCCTTCGAGGTGCTGGCACTTGTTGAGCTCATCTGGTATATACATGTATCAGAGAGAATGCAATCGAACATGGAACAATGACATACAGTAGGACCAGATGTGTCTGTAAGAAGCTTTGATATCTTCTTCATCTCGTCTTTGGCGTTGCTTTTCTTCTTCAGCTTGGCAGGCTGAGAAGATGTGCAATGATCTCGAAGACCTTTAACAGCCTCCTGCATAGCAGTATCCCTAGATGCTTTCTTCTGTCCTGAGCGAGCAGCAGAGATGCGGTACGCAAAGGATGATGTGTCACCGGTCGCACGAACTTTAGCCATGACCTTGTCCATCTCTAAAGAGAGAGGCTGTGAAGGGCCATCATTGGAGTCGGTATGTTGGGGATGGGCTGATTCCATATGGCCACAGTCACGACAAGTGTATGCATCGTCCTCTTTTTGATTCTTGCAAAGAACGAAGCGCCGGCAGAAGCAGTCTGGGACAGCACAAGTGTTATCTCCAGCCATTGAAGTGATGTCGAAATAGAGTCTAGGAGCAGGTAGTGGGAGATGCGAAGAGATTCAAGGTAGGGTCAAGGGCATCGGTCACAAACCTCAAGGCAATTCAAGCTCCGACTAAAAAGATACCGAGTTTTTCCGAATGCCGAGTTTCGTTCTTTGTGCAGATCTGAATGCAATAAAGGCTGGAATTACAACTGAACACACCGATGATTGTATACATGGAGAGCCTGACACCATGACACAGCTCTGGGGTACCAGATCTCTGGAGGAAGCTGGATGACTAGCTGCTTGCGTGTACGAAATCCTACCGATATATCCTCGTAGGTCGGATATCCCTCAGAGTCCCCATCTTCTTCATCCTCTTCTTCACTATCCCATTCTTCTTGAGTGAGCATCATACCGTCAGGGACAATATGTCTTCTTTGTAGATCCTCCACTTCTTGCCAAAAAAATTCCTCCATCTCAGAATCCTGAAATGGGCTACGATGATCGGCAACCTCGATAGGCTCATGCCGGATATTCTTGTCCTGGTCCTGGGCAATCTTCTCAGCCATATCTGCTGCTTGAAGCTCATCGTCATCTAGTTCATCACCTAACTCCTCCTCATCATCCTCATCCACATATTCTGGTGATATCTCTGGTTCTTCCTGGTTCTCTTCTTCATCGGCACCCCATTCAAGGCTATCCTCTTCTTCATCTTCATTGATTGGGGTATCACCAATCTCCAATGAAGGGTAATCTTCACCGACATGATCTTCATTAGGCTCCTATAAAGAACTCAGAGTGTGAACATCATCTCGAAGTAGTATGGCCTACATTTGAGTCACTTCTGCTGTCCAAGTTTTCTTCATCGGAAACAAAAGAGAGGTCGTCACCTTCCGAGTCGGATGCATGGCCAGCTCCAGTCTGAGAACTAGTGCGTATTCTTCCGTCAACACCATAATAGCGCTCAAGTAGCTCAGGGTGGACATCTGCAAGTGCATCGTCATCCACTCCTTGCTCAAAGCGTGCAAGAAAGCGCATATCCTAAGCAAATGTGAGCATATAAACAGAATAGCATTCCAACACACATACATTAGGTGTCTGCTCATGAGTATCTGCTCCACGAACGCCATGGTTATTCCATTCAGTGCGGAAATTGTCGCAGTCGGTGTTGATAAGAGGAAGGAAAAGGTGGTGTAGTATCCAGATATGGTGAGGATTTTTGCGGTCAAGCCCATGCAGCCGCTCTAGCCGTGTGAAGAATGCTCTCCAGCGACGGGCGAACTGTTTTCCAACATCCACCCAAAGCCGTTCAATGCGCTGATTATGAGTAGATCGCCACTTTTCGTTTGAGTGGGACACAGAATAAATGGACATACTCACGATCCCCACATAAACGATGCACGATTCGGTCCTCTATGCATTATCATCCACACAGCGACCCATTTGTTTTCACCACCACGGTCACCACGCACCCGTAGAGGGACACCATATGTGATGATCGCCTCCAGAAAGTCTTCTAAAACCGTGAGTGGCCGGTTATTGCCATTGGCACGGAGCTGTACCACCTACAGCTCAGTTAGCAAGGTTGAGGCAATATTAAAAACTGGTGTACCTGTCTGTCGTATCCATCAATGATACCATGAATCACGATTCCCCATAAGATCAGCTTGTGGTGACCATCAAGATGCCAAAGATGATTGGGACGGGGGACACTGTACTTCTGCCTGGTAATTTTGGGGTGCTTCCGAAGTGTCTGGCCTACACGGTCGATGCGGCGAAGAGATTCACGAACACGGTGTCTCTGTACTTTAAGCCCGAGGGAACGTAGAAAGGCGTGTGCAAACTTGCTTCCAGAGTCGGGCTTGTTAATCTTGAAAAGACGCATGAGATCGTCCAGATGACTGTCTGTCATATCCGCGTAACCATGGTCAAGGCCATACTTTTTCATATATGACCGAATAGTATCAGGATGCATCTTGAAGGCAGAGGCCAGGCGTGTGATCGGGATATTGCGATCAGGGCCAACAGCATCACGCAAAACATCTTCGCTGATAATTTTCCTGGGACGTCCCCTCCCTCCAACCTTTTTGACGGTGACAGGGTCGATAATGATAAATGTCCGCCGAGCTCTGTATAAAGTAGGATCAAGTGAGTGGTTTGTATATACGATGAGCCTAGATACACGCACTTCTCTCGCCGTGTGTTTGCTGCTTTATCCAGCTCGTAAAGTGTCTGGCCTAGTGCCAGACTGCCCACAACACCCCAGTCAAAGTCGTTGACTTCATCGACCAGAGCTAGAAAGATGGGTCTTACACGGGTGTGGAGAACCTCGGCAAGTGCTCTGAGTTGTCCAGGATCACCATCCTCTTGATGGAGAATGCGACGTGCATGTGCATAGTGATCGGAGACCAAGGCATGAGCAGATAGAGTGTTGTGAGACCAGCCTGATGGTCTATAGATACATTCAGGCAAGGGAGGAAAGGGGGGAAAGTTGTCCATCAAGGTGGGTGGATGACAGCATGCAGGATAACTCGTAAGAGCAGGCAACATCCACTCAGACGAGTGACATTGATTACATAATAGTCACAGTCACACATCCTCTTTTGAAGATGTGTGACAGGACTGCTTGCTCATCTGCCAGCACATCCGTCCCCATCTGTCTTATTCATTCTATTCCTTATTCTTCCTCATGAACTTTAATCTTCCTCCAACTCCTCCCAATACACAGCCAAGCCTAGAAAGAGGCCAGACCTCTGCAGCAGCTGGAGCAGCCGATATCCCTGCTCGTGTTGTTCGTCGGTCGACCCATTATTATGAAGGGCGCATGGTCGTTTTCCAGGTACATACATACAAGACAATATTCTGATATCTCACCTGCTCATTTGGATATTACAGGTTGGAATGCGCCTATACAGAATTCCTGTGGACGTCTTGATGGCCCGGGCAGGTGCATTCGAGGATATCTTCCACCTACCTTCAGGTGTGGATGGCGAAGGCTCATCAGATGAAATGCCTATCAAGCTTGTTGCTATCAATGAGGATGCTTTCGAGGCATTGATGGACTGCATATTTGGAACACCGTATGTGCTGTCATTTTTGATCTGACAAACACAATTAATCACATCAATCTACAGTCACAACATGGTTCATAACCCACTCAATGCCGATCAGCTCATCGCAGCTCTCCATCTTGCCCATATGTGGATCATTCCCGATGTGGTGCAGCACTTCAAGATGTGCCTCGATCAATGGCCTGCTGGGTGGACTCTGGTCCGACGCCTTCGCTGCGCTCTTGACTACAAGATAGACGACCAGAAATGGATCGAGTATACTTTCCCGGATGTCTTCCGGATGTACCCTGATCGTCTCAGTGATCATGAGCTGAGGATTCTTGGTTCTGACATCCAGACTGCATTCATGCGACTTCATCGTCAGATCGAGCAACACCGCAAATATCTAGCCGACTCTCCTCCCCATTTCTATCCCGGTATCTTTTGTGATGCTGCTGATGTCTGCGAGGCAGCATGGGAGCTTTCATGGCGCACTGTCATTGCCAGAATGCTCAACCATCCTGAACAGCCAAAATCCGATGCAGATGTGCTAAAAATCCTGCAGGAGAATAAAGGCCAGCTACCTGATGTTTGTGCCCTCTGTCACGAGGCCACTGTCGAAAGGATGTCACACCGATCCGCTTTCAAGAAGGAGGCTCGTCTTCTTTCCGAAGCCATGGTCAACCTCCGCCAGCAACACCATATCGGACCTGTTATTCAAGCTGGTGATTTCAACACAATCGATCTCACTATGGATGTCTAGTTAGGAGCTTGGGGGTAAGGGTGTATTACATTTCGTGTTGTCCATTCTGACCATCAACTCCAGTTATAATCACTCGTCGCCCTCTTCTTCCCCGACAGTTTACTCTCCTTTGTTATGTTCTTTCCTTAAACCTTAACACCTCCTAATCATCTCTGGCTATTCCTGTTGCCTTGGATGTATCCGTCATTTCATATAATTAGTGGAAGTCAAGTAATTGACGTATTACTATTGAACTCGAGAAGCGCCGCCGGCGGGTGGCCTCTAACCTTGCTCGGCTCGTGGCTCAATGCTCCGCTGTCAAATGCGAAGGGGCTTGGGCAGATGACTGCAGATGAATGCACTTTTATCAATTACATGACAATGGTGCGACCATACAGTACTGAGACAGATCCTCTTTACACAATATCTCTGTAGCGACTTTCACTAGTTTCTTCCTGTCGCCTGCGGCCGCTGTGCACCACTCTACTACCCTGCAGACCAGACATACAGTGACAAGGTCGATGATATCCTGGGACACCAGATTTTAGAGCACTTCCAGACAGTTTGCCGCCCACTTGCAATGGAATGCAGTCACCGTCGAGCACCACAGTCAACCAACGGGCACGTAGCGACATGACCAGCGCCTCATATGAGGCCAGGAGGCCCATTGTCAGTGTGAGGATCTCGTCTTCCTCTGGTACCTGCACTCCAATCTCCCGCAAATCCTGAGCCAGATCCCACACCCTGGTGACCCAGCTCTGCATCGACTCCGAATCCTTCTTGACGCTTGTGAGCAGACGCCGACGAAGCGTGAGTCGAGTTGCGAGGCCACGGGCTTGGTGTACAGCCATGAGCTTTTGCCAGATGACCATTGGGTCGTGTTCTTTCCGGAAGTGAGCGAGTTCGGACCTCTCGACGCGAGCAATCATCCTTGCGCGTGCTTCTGCCATTGTTGCTGAGTCCCTTCCAACCAGCAGAACTTCTGTTTCCTCCGCAATCTCCTCCTCCGTCTTCCATCACCGCCGACTTCTTCCCATCCGCTGCCGCAACAATCTTCTTCAGGCTCACCTCCACGTGCACCACCTTCCACAGCTTCCATCCGGATCGACCATTCCAGCCATTTGGCAGCGCGCTCCGAGTCTCCAAGGGGAAGGAAAACAGAACAGAAGTCGGATAGGGTCGACATGCGGGAATGAGGAATGGGTGGGAACGGCACGGGTCTTTGTACGGGTCTGTTGGGTCGTCTTCGGATGGCTTTGTGGGTCTGCGCAGGAGACGTCGTCGGGCCAATAGAGTGTACGTCGAGCTGAACCAACTACTGCGCGTTTGTGTCGGTTTTAACTTGACGGGAGCGAGAGGACAAGAGACAAGTGCAGGGGGTAGATTGTCTGCGGTACAAACACGCAAGGGAGGAAAGACTGTGTAGCGTACGATTATCGTACCGAGACGAATAAAGTTCAAGTACCGATGTGGAAAGTGCCGTAATGGCGAAGAGCTTGACTAGTACGAAGCGTAAAGTAATATACTCGACAAGGACTCCTGGCAACGGTGGAAGGGATCCATCTATCGTACTTACCTGCCTGTGTATCTACTATCTGCATGTTCGCCTTCTGCGTGCACGAAGCTAAAGTAATTACCACACCTAATGCAGTGCTGATCGTGACGTAGGCAGAAAAGTCATGTGATGTTAGCAATCATGGCCTTGGATTACAGGCTACAGAAACCAGCTTGTACCGAACAAGGTAATCCAAACACAAAAAGTGCCACAGTTAAGGGATCAAGACATAACCACCATCCAAATCATCCATCCAGAGATGCACCACCTTCTACAATATCCAAGATCTCATGCCTAATCTTGTTCAGAGTCGACATGGCATCATCAATCTCCTGAACCATCCTCATCAACTGTCCCGATGGCATCGAGACCATTGAAGAGTTATTAGAGATAATGCCTTCCTTAGCAATACGACGGTGTTTTGGAGGAATACCTTCGTTCACAGCAGTGGGGTTTTTCTTCTTCTTCTGCATCACAGTGAAACTGCATCTGATGTCCTCGCTGACACACCGTTCACAACGTTTAAATCGCTGCTGAACCGCCCGCCTGCATGGTGTTGCTCCTGCATCATGACAAGCATTGCATGGAGGGTCAAACACATCAGGATGTTTCTAGAGGAGTAATGTTCATTTCAGTTGGCCACAAAAAAGTAGAGAAAAGTGCACCGATTTAAAGTAGGAAACCTTTTCTTCATCCAAGTTCAATGTAGTAACAGGTGTAGCACTCTGTGAATCTGTCCAGATGCCTATTAGAGAACAAAATATGCATTATTGGGTGCTCATACCAGCCTCCACAGAGGGTACAGCCTTGGAAGGTAGGCACGAGGATTTCTTTGTGTGCTTGTCTGCATCTAAGGTGGAATCATTGATTACTTCCATTGCTAGATGTGGCCAGATGCACATACTTTTCATAAGCCACTGCATGTTATCATAATTGACAAAGGCGGCATCCATATTCTTAAGCACCAACAGCCAATCACTACGCTTTTGCAATTCTGCATCTGCACGGACAGGCTCAAGGAGCTTCTACAGGGCTTTATAAGCTAGGTGTAAAAAAAGCGCAAACAATTTATATACCTTCAAAGGCTGAGCCTGCTGGAACCATGCATCCCACTCCTTGGACTGATTCATGTTAAGTGCTTCAGGCTGAGCTTGTATGAGCTTGTTGCAGTGGTCAAGAGTGCTTTGGGACATGGTGATGGTAGGAGAGAAGAAGCAAATCCATCCGGTGATGTGCTGTCACTGCACAGCAAACCAAACATGGCCAAACACATCAAAATCTACTCTGGTGCGGAGTGAATTTTGACTGCTTGAGAAAGACCTGACCCAGGGAAAACATGGCCGAAGTGATCATGATATGTGACACATACATGAACAACAACTGCCATGTAGAAAATGAGGAGCAACACGTCATGGGACAGCAGGAACAAGCGAGGCGGCAGCGGCAGCGAGCGAGACAACCGCTGATGCGCCCGTTACCGCGCATCGGCGCTCGTCGCGTCTCCACAACGCAAGGAACAACCCATCAGATCGTTCCCCCGTGCACACGCCGGCAGGCGGTGGCGGGTGCATCGTGGGGCGGCGGCGGCGGGGACGGCAGCGGCGGGAATGGCGACGGCGAGCGAGACAACCACCGTCGCACCATAATGGGCACGTCAGCGGCCGCGTCTCCACGACGCGAGGGACGACCAATCTGGTCGTCCCTCCCGCGCACACGCCGGCAGGCGGTGGCGGGTGCGTCGCGGGACGGCGGCGGCGAGGTGGACGACCGCCGACGCGCCGTAACGGGCGCGTCAGCGGTCGTCGCCGTCGCACAACGCGAGGGACGACCAATCTGGTCGTCCCTCCCGCGCACACGCCGGCAGGCGGTGGCGGGCGCGTCGCGGGACAGCGGCGGCGAGGTGGACGGCCACCGACGCGCCCGTAACGGGCGCGTCAGCGGTCGTCGCATCTCCACGACGCGAGGGACGACCAATCTGGGCGTCCCTCCCGCGCACACGCCGACAGGCGGTGGCGGGTGCGTCGTGGGACGAAGAGCAAAGGTGCCAGCAAACGGCCGCGTGGAGTTGAACCTGGTCACGTGACCCGGCAAACTCCGACGTTCGCCGAGGACGCGCGGCCACGTCACACCCTCGTTCGTCGTCTTGCTCGACACCTTCTCCACTGTCCGGCACCTCTCATGGCACGCACGAAGCAAACAGCCGGTAAGAGCACTGGTGGGACTGTTAAAAGGCTCCGACTGGAAGAGTTGGGGTCTCGCAACAATGCCACTAAAAGGGACACTGCGGAGTTGGACCCAGAGGTTTGTTTCCAAGCTTAACATCCCTTCATTTTCAACTCACCATCAGGAACTACAGGAGGACATGAGCACAGATGATGAGCATGACGCTGTAAGTGATAATACTAAGTTTGACCATGTAGTGTGCTAAATATTGTAGGGCTGCAACTTGTGTAACAACGGCGGTGATATGGTCGGCTGTTCGCGCTGCAATGCGTCTACCTGCATGGAGTGTCTGAAGGGTGCCCAGTCTATCCAAAACATGCTGGAAAGCCTGGTATTCATCTGCACTTCTTGCAACATCAAGGATAAAGATCTAAATAATGCACCATATTCGGTTTGTTTTACTGACAATCAACCTGGTGCGATCTGATGTTTTATTTCTGCCAGGGATTTTTCCGTAGCAGCGAGAGGACGGGCTCTCTCATTCCTATGTTTCCCAATGGATTGGAGATCCAGGGTGACACGCAGCATGCGACCTTTCATCGTGTTGCGAACCCACGTCTTGGTATGGTTCATCTTGCCCTCACCACACAAGCCAATGCCTGCACTGGTGCAAAATCAGCAATGGAACTTATACATGATCAATACTTTGATCTGTCGAAACTGGTGCAGTGTACTATCCTTTTCGACATTGATGGACCAGAGACATTTGATGTGCATGCTGCCACTGTGCAAGCCACCGTGGAAGATATGCGCAAGTATGTTCTTGTTTTGTTCTGTACTGTGCAACTTGTTCCTAATTCCTATCATAGGGCCAAGATAAAAAAGCTCTGCATTTTCATCACCACGCACTCGCAAAGCAAGGATAGCGACAATCCTGAGGAAAACAACGAGGGGTGTTTATTCTGGAGAAGCGATGCTTGTGCATCTATCGACGAGGTATGTTTTTGGCTTCTTTATCTACATTGTGACTCACATATTTGTTCATGTAGTTCAAGTCATACGTGATCACCGATGCCTTGGTTGAGTTCATGGGACTCTGCGATACCACGGTCGTTGTTGTGAGTTGTGGTGGAACATTCACCAACCCTCGACGGGTGGTGGAATGGAAAGAGTTCATTCAAAGGTACGTGAAATCATATCTTATATTGTGTGTACTTGGACTCATCAGACGATTAGCTCGAAAGTGAACAACCTCTTCGGTTTCACTGCAAAGGCCTTGGTCCCATTCGACATGACAATATTCATCACGGCACTCGTCCAGCGCCTGTATATCAATGACCGTCACCCAGAAAACATGATAGGCGAAATCCTCAACAACGGCCTGCAGCTGGGACGCCATTCTGGTGTTGTTATGTTCCTCAGGAGGCCCGTCAAAGCTAAGGTCGGCGACAAGCGTGGCGCTTCTTCTTCCCTTGCATACTCCGTCAAGATGTGTACTTACATATGGTCTTCGCCACGTGTCCGTCCTTGGGGAGCCATGGTTCCAGCCCAGTGTCCTGGATGCAGGCGTGTCTGGTGTGCACAGGTGCAGGGATCATCAGACAAACAGCCGAAGAAAAATGGTGACAATTCTGAGCTTACAGGCAATGAGGAGTTCATCGTCATTTGCAGAAGCTGCAAGTTTGAGTACAAACGGGTCAGTGCTCCTAAAAGTTGTCAAAGTGCTGGTGGAAAAGATGCGAAGGGTACTTGGCTGGTTGTGGATGGTTGATTCAAGTTTGTTCTACATAAGTATTTAGATGTGTTTGTTCAATTTTGATGGGTCATTGGCCTACAGAAAGCATATGTTTTGCTATACAAGTTGGAAAAGTTAGTATACATGGATGTGAAGAAAGTTTCTCGAGGAGAGGCTGGACGAGAAAGTTTCTCGCAGTGGTCGGCATCAAAAGTCTCGCAAGTTCAGACGATTCCGAGAAGTCTTGCAGAAAGATGACACAAAAAGTCTCGCGCATGACATGTTGGCGAAAAGTTTCGCGCACATGTATTTTTTCGTCATTTGGCCTGCCATACCCGACAGGGCATTGAACCTGGGCACACCCGAATTGCTTGGTCGACTTCCATACAAGCTGCGTGAAGTCCGAGGGCAGAGGGTCAGAGGGATCGTACCCTGACGTGGCCGAATCAGTGTCGAGTATACACGCCGGTGCCGTCCAATCCAAAATCCACACAAACGGGTGCCCACATACCGGTGTGGTTCGCCCACCGTGCCTCGACGACGGTTTCGATAGGGATGTTTGTACTTGAGGCCGTGATGATCTCTGTCGCCGTTTCAAGGCATCGTTAGCACTCCCTCCTCCTGCAGAGATTTTGCAACACACAAACCTCCAAATGGACCCGAAGGCGAGTGTCGGCACGTACACTGGGTTGCCCACTGGTGCGCCGCGCCACGCAGCTCGTCGCCCCATCCCAATGGAGCCGCGCCGAACCGAGCCCGGATGGAGTTGTGGGCGCGCGTGAACTGATCCTTCTGTTGCTGTACATCGGGCACGTCGTCGCGGATTACCAGCGGGGTGGCTGCTGCAGAGTGCATGATGAAGGCGGCGAGGGCAAGCTGCTTGAACATGTGTGAAATGACGGTCATGGTGAGATGAATTATAATCGGGGCCACAAAGGTCCGGCCCAAGTGTGAAGAAAGTTGAGGAGAGGATGCAGTAATGAGCCCTCCGTCGACAGGCTCACAGACCTTTTGTACTCTCCGAGCCCGCGACGACCGAGAACATATGATAGAGACTGTTCCTCACTACACTGCCCGGCAGTACATCCTGTGAAGGTAAGGTTGTTCCCGCTACCTAAACAAGCGTGAGGGAATGGAGATGCGGGCTGGCGGGGGCCTTCAACCTCTTGGACGGCCCCAGTTTGATGCAAACGAAAGGTTCTGACAATAGGCCCCATCGCATACTTTCTCCGCCACCGCGTCCCGTGTCAGAGACATACAACAAGGGTCTCTGTAAAAAATACAAGGGTGTACAAGCATAACATCGTCAGACGCCCGCGAATTGAATGAACAGGAGGAGCACGCTGTCTCTGGAGCCAGAGCCTGGCATATCCAGCTCATTCAAGGCTGGACGTTCTGACTAGAAGCAGGATCAGTAACTTTGTCACTTCCTATCCGCGCCACAAAACACGTACGGAAACTGGCCAATGACGTTGCCAGCGGGGGAATACTCGCAAACATAAAACGCCGCGACCTAGCATACGGCGTTCCCCGCCATGAATGTTGAGCATCAAGTGCACCGTCAACAGTCGGAGGGTCGCGCTCACCTGGCCGTCCCCAAGAAGATTCGGGCACTGCGCGACGGCGCACCCAAGTTCGGTGCTCGACTTCCACACGACCTGAGTAAAATGCGAAGGCTGAGGGTTGGAAGGGTTATACGATGCTACGCGATGCCGTGTTCAGTCAGCGATCGAACCGCTCACGGCTTCTCGAAGAAGAAAGCACGACATACAGGATTCGTCCGTCCACAGTTTGATGGCCGCAGAGATCGGGAAGCTTCCCGTCCCGGCCGCGAGATTCTCTGCGTTCGGAGCCACGGTCAGCGCGCATCGCTCGTTCGACAACGCTGAACACATACCTCCGTACGGCCCCAGCGAGCCTCCCGAGTGCTGGAAAACGCACCGGTTCGCCCACTGCTGCGCCTTGCTCCCCAGGTTCGCGTTCCACGTCAACGGAGCGGCGCCGTGCTGGGCGCGAAACGAGTTGTGCGCGCTGAGGTACTGCTGCTGCTCGGCGGGCGAGGCGTCGCGCGATTCCAGAGGGGTGGCCAGGGCGCCGAGGCAGGCTGCCGCGACGACGAAAAGGGATTTAAGCTGTAACATGCTGTGGGGAGGGGGACGGACTCTGCTGGCGACGATGTGTGACCACTGACGGGGAGTCGAGTCGGGGACCGCAGACCTTTTTTATACCCTTCTTCCTGCGCTTAAGACGGAGTCCAGAGTCCGCGGCAGTCGGTAAAACGGGTGAAAATATGGAGCGGATCGTCGCCGTCTACCCGTAAGGGAACGGCCGTGACCTATAGGTAATTGAGGAATGGATGGTAAGTAGCAGCCGCGAGGAAGCTGTTTCACGACTCACCGCTTGACCGGCATGTGCGTCGATAGAGCGCCGGGTGAAACAGTACGAGCTCGGGTACTCAATTCCAGCAAGCTCGGAGACGCCGACGCCGACTCGAAGTGTAGTACGAACGGCGGCACGGTGAGGTGTGCCAAGATTTGGCCGCGGTGGGCGACGCCGTGCGCAGTGTCATCCGCTCGTCCGTTGAAGACCAATTTTGAGCCACCTAGGGGTCTGATGTCCGAATGAAATGCAGAGAGGTGGCGGAGAACAAGAATGAGGAAGTGGTCAGAAGAAAGTCGCCGACAATGGTCACGTGATTATCTTCTGCCTAAGAAGACCAAGTACCTTCACCGATTCCATGGCTCAAACGCCAGGTCAAATCGCCGCATGACACCATATATCGTCAAAGGATGACTGGGAGCGGAAAAAAGGACGTGTTGATGAGGATTCGCAGCTTGAAAGCTTGAACTCAGCGCTCAGCTTGGGGGCGCACCCAACGCGTCCGGCGCCGTAAGTACATGGCGCCAACGCAGAAGGACCATGATGGTCTAGTCCACCTCGAGAACTGTTTGACTAGTTATTGCGATCAGATACCTAGACCAAAAAGTTAGAGGCGGTGAGTGATGCTGCATATAATATAGGGTAGAGGGTTAAAGAAGCACTTTACCCTACGCCCAGAGTGACTCGAATCCGACGCCATCTCACGGTCCTGGGTTATGGGCAATGGTTTGAGCCTGGATCCTCTGCTGGCGGTGTAACCTCGTCGTCCGCTACAAAACCGAACGTCGACACGAAGTCAGTCCAAGCCACGGTTCGCACCCCGCCGTATCCCTACATTCTCGCCCTACCACCTTTTCCGCATCTTGCAACGCAACCTCTGCGACGACATGTCTTCCAACCATCCCTCCAAACGCTCCTTCCTCGCCAGATTGGTGAATGCCGTCGTACCGCGCAAGACAGGGAAGGCCGCATCCCCCTACAACTCCATCCCCGACCAGAGTGCGTTGTCCATGCCTTGCGTTTGATCGACTCGCAGTGCCGTGCCAATGCCTTCTTCTTCAGCCGCCCGTCCCACCTCCGCCGCGCCAGGACTCGAGTCCAGCACGGTGTACAAGAAAGTGGCCAAGGAGAAAGGGTGGAGCACGCCCACGCCGTCCCGGTTCGCGACGATGTAGCGTGAACGCACTGTCCAGACGGGGAAAACCGCAACACTTGCCCGTCGCGTGCTATTCGTACAACCGCTAGCATACATCCGAATGTCTATCCAAGAATCATCAGCGCTTTGCTTTCCATGGCGACCTTACTCCGGCCGCGGCAGCCCTCAGTGCCCATACGTCGCCTGCAGCCTTTGTTTGACGTACTCCCCCGCCGTCACGACCTCGTAATGCGGCGGGCGGTCCGCGCTGACGCAGCTTGCGATGGGCTGCCATGAAGATGAAAAGCACGCGTGAGAAGAGACGTCAGAAGACAAAACGGGCGAGCGCACCTCGAGCCGCACGTCGTAGTCCGTTCCAAAGAAAAGCGGGATGGAGTAACGGCGCACGCCGCTCCGGTTGATGGCGCGGTGGACCGTCGACTTGAAGACGTCGTCTGGGGCGGGTCACACACCGCTGTCAGTTCTACGCGACGCCGACCAAACTAATGGCGACTCACTCGTCCAGCGTGCAAACTGGTCTCCAAGGCTGGTGGTGTGAAGCAAAATCCGTTTTTAGCATGACGTTCGTTGTGGAGGACGGACTGGAAGGAGGAAACGCACTTGACGACCAGCGTCCCTTCCAGCGGCGGCGCGTCGACCCACTTGTTATCGGTGTTCAGTACCTGGAGCGCTTGGATGTCCGGCTCTTGCCACAAAATCGTGAAGCACTATCCGCAGAGCCCGCATGAGCGTCTTCCACCGTTCAACCAGCCAAATAAGATATCGAACCTCGAAGCTAAGGGAAAACACACTTTAGCCAGTGTAGGAAGACGAAACAAAGATGGACGAACTCTGTGTGCGCGCCAATACCGATAACGCGGTCGTCAGCGGGGCCGTCTGGGGTGGGTAGTGCAACACGCGCATGATCGCGGCCGAGTTTCGTGTCTGAAGAGCGTTGGATGAGATGACGGGGTCAAAACAAAAAGCAACGGAGCGCACCTTATCGTCGAAGAAATCCGCGGGGAGGTCGAGTGCGAGCGCAAAGAGCGGGAACAGCGCCTTTCCCAACGTGACCGCGGCATGACTGAGCGTACACGGTGAGCATCGGGTCAGAGAAAGGGGGAGGGCGAACGCACTAGTACTTGAGGACCGCCTCCCTGAATCCCGGGGCCTTTGCCTGATCTGGCCACACGTTCTTCCCCGCCATGACGCCGTCGTTCTGTCGTATGGGATCGTCTGGAAGTCGAGAGATAAGCGAAGCCACGGGAAGGCGAGGAGGAGTGGGCGTGTAGTCACCAGATGAGATGGTGGAGAGGGCTTCCCAACCGAATTCGAAGCCCTCATGCATGTCTCCTCCGCCGTTCGGATCGTTGTTGCTGCTCAGCACAGCGCTGTAGCCCTTGAAGTTGGGCGTCTTCGTGATATCAAGCTGGTGGGTTGGTCAGACGCCGTATCTCAGAAACACCATGCCAGCTCACCGCAGCCTTGTCCTCCGTCGGCAGCGAGAAGAATTCTTTCATGGTGTCGAGCGCGTCGTTAATCGTCTCCTCCGGGATGCCGTGGTTCTTCACTGATCGCCCGCCGTGAGATCGTGCACGGTGGCGGAGGACGAACGAGACGCACCGTACAGAAATCCGACGTTGATGCACGCGTTCCGTACCTCCTCCGCCAGCTTCCTCCGGACGTGTGGATCGTCGGTCGAGATGTTGGCGAGATCTCTACCGTCATCGCGGTCGGTCGGTCGGAGGCTCAGAACGGAGCAGACGCAGGAGCGTACATGATGGGAATATGTGAGAACGCTGTGTCGGCGTTCTGCGCCACAGATATCAGGTTGTTTGACATGGTAGCTGGACTTGAGGAAAGGCGACGGCGACTCACTGCGACGCAGGAGTCAGACGGAAGCTTGCCACGTGTGTCCGATCCGAGGAGGTCCGTCGTTACATAAGCCTACTTATGCTGATGCCCGAACACTTTGACTTCACCTTCAAGTACACCAGCATCTGGGCTGTCGCTACAAGATGGTCCTTTTCTTCACATCTACATCGCACGAGCCACCGGTGACGATATACATGGGGAAAGACAAGGTCGAAAGTACGTGCGTACCCGCCGTCCTGCCCCCCTCATCTTCCTCACATGATCGCGCGGGCCTGCAGACGAGGAAGCTCATCAAATACGCCTGGCCGCAGGACATCTGGTTCCACGTCGACAAGCTTTCTTCTGCCCACGTCTATCTCCGTCTGCCCGACACCATATCAGCATGGGACGCCATCCCCGAACCCCTCCTCATCGATTGTGCGCAGCTCGTCAAGGCGAACTCCATCGAGGGCAACAAGAAGGACAACTTGACGATCATCTACACGCCAGCGGACAACCTCAAGGTGCGTGGCGAGTCGGTCGCGCGGGAAAAGGACCGGAAAGGCTAATGGTCGGCAGTAGAAAACGGGGGACATGGCGGTGGGGCAGGTTTCGTTTCATAACGACAAGCGGGTACGTTTTCTTATCCCCCTTTCCGAACGCACACTGACGGCTGCGCAGGTAAAACGCGGTACATGCCACATGACAGTCGCCTGGTTGACGACGCTGACCCGGGGTGGCAGTCCACATCGCGAAACGCGAAAACCCCATCGTCAACCGTATGAACAAGACCAAAGTCGTGCGCGATGTTGACCACGAGGCGGAACGCATCGAACGCCTGAAGACGGAAAACGCGATAAAACGTGCGGCGGCGGCGCAGAAGGTACGACCTCCCGTCTACACCCCGGATCTTTCAATCCACCATATTTTTCCGATGCTTGCTATCTTCCCACACTACCACCCCTTCTGCCTCCAATTCTCCACCCAATCTAACTTTGCACTCCAGAAAAAGGCCGAACTCGAGCTTGCCAAAGCCCGTGAAGCCGAGAAGGCTGCGCGATCGTACGACTCCCTGTTCAACGGCGAGCCATCTTACGATAACGACGACGACGACGACGACCGGTTTCGGTGCGCCTTCAAAGCAGAATAAATCCGTCAGAGAGATGGAGGAGGATTTCATGTGAACTCGCCGTGCGTGCAATGGGTTGTTTCAATTGTAGCAATGTGACTTATTACCCTCCTTAGGCAGAGCTCTGTATGACGTTTCGCATATGCGTATTGTACGTTACCTGTAATCTCAAAGCGCATCACGGCGGTGTAGTCTTCCCGTGCACAATATAGATGCCTCTTCGCCGCATCCTCGCCGTTCATCGTCATTTAGTGGGTGGAATGTAAACGTGAAGCCCTCATTTCATCGGTAATACGCCCCTCTCCACCATTGCCCGCTCACAGTCTATGCGAACCAACCCATGGCCCCCTCTCCCTCTAAATTGGAGGCTTATAGCGCATCCACGCTGACTCACGCGTTCATATTCTCTACGATATGTGCGATGGGCAACTTGGATACGACCTGAGCCTGCTGCGACTCGTACGGCGTGTTGAGGTCCGGCCAGTTTAAGACGTGGATCTTGATCTGGGTAGGGGTCGGGGACAACGGAGGGGTTGGATCGTGGTCGGGACGTCTCAGTCCGGAAAGGGTGAGCGTGCAACGGCGCCGACTACGGGGTTTGAACGAGAGAGATTCGAACGAATACGAAGGAGGGGGGTAGTGTTGACGGAACCACGACATCACGCGGGACGCTTCGTCGCTGTACATGTCCATTGAGGCCTCCGAGCCATGTATGAGACCAAGGCCGAGGTCGAACGTGCACGTCGCTGGGACCTCCAACCAATCCAGGAACTCCGCGACCTGCCCGGCGCAATCGCTTACCGTCAGGCATCGCAGGCCGGGGAGGTTGACGGGAAGTTGTGCCTCTTCGCGGGCTACGAAACTAAAACGTTCGCTCGTGACTATGGGTGATATGGAGAGAGACTGCAGCGCGGGGAGGCCTCGCAGGGCGTTGACCAAGGGACAGTCACGGTTTGAAGAAGGTGCCCGTAAGGAAAAATTGCTGTGGTGGATCGTGAGAGAGGTGATGAATGGGGAGAGGATGGGGGTGTCCGTCAGGATGAGGGACGCCCTGAGCTCCAGCGCCCGAGGCCTCGCTGGGGGTTCTCCGTTGAACCACGGGACTTCGGAAGGTATCGTCCGCAGGATATCTACTCCTCTCAACAAGAGAGATTCCAGCGCGAGGGGGGTCACTTTGGAGAGGGAGTCGGAAAGTGGGCCCGTCATGAGTGCGTCCGTGAGGTGCAGACGCATGCGCCGGATGCGGGACGAGACGTCGGGTTGCGTGAGCACGGTGGTCATGTTGGCGATCTCCGTCAACGCCCTGCGCGCCACTTGTTGCGGTACATAAAAATGCGTCGCGGTCATATGGCACGCCTCGTCGCCGAAATATGATTCTTTCTCGAAGTAATACACGGAGAGCTTGGAAAGCCCGGAGCGGTCGAGGTACATGTCGACCAGATCGACGGGCCAGGCCAGGGAGATGGTGGTCCACAAGGATGGACACGAGAGGACGATGCTGCGCCAGTCTTTGGATACGCGAGAGAGCGGGATGGTCCATGGAAAAAGGACCCCTTTCAATGAACGACGCGTCCTCTCCTCCTGCACGCAGAGTGAGAAGATGTACAGGAGGATTTCGAGGGGGGTCCGGGCGATGGGAGGATCGGTATGTGGTGTGGATTCGAGTGGCGTTGGGGGACGAGTGTCGTACTCACTGCCAGCACGGCAAGGTTTCTTCTCCGGAAAATTTGGTAGAAAGTTGTCTAGAAATTTATAAGTAACATGTTTCCAGGGAAAATACTTGGTGCTAAAATGGTGGAAATAACGGTGAATCTACCATTATTTCCACCATTTCGGTACCATTTATTCTCGCCTGGAAATATGTTACCTATTTCTAGACTACATTCCATCATTTTTTTCTGGGAGAAAAGGCGGTCATGCTGGCAGTGACTTGACGAATTCCTGAAAGGGAAGGAGGCCAATGCTCACCGGTAAGTGTTACGCGGTACGCATTGCCATCAGCTTTGACCGACGACATCAGTACTCTGGGAAGTGACCTGACCGACCTGACGGTACCTGACGGCGCCTGACAGCACTGATCCTTCGACTTGACAACGGTCGAACGGTGCTATTCAGGCGCGTCAGGTCGCGTCAGGTGCCGTCAGGTCGCTTTCCGGAGTGCTGATGGACGTACCGCAAGAGCATACATGACCGGGCTATCCAATCGTCGATCTTCAGCGCCGCAGTGACCAGTCGGTGTGAACTGTCTGTGTCGAAAGGGGATCTGGCAGGCTGACTTTAGTCGTCTTGCGAGTGCGAGTGCGAAGCATATGTAAAGAGAACTCTCCTTGGAGCTCGCCGATCTTTCAAATACGCCGTAATTATGTGGGGTTTCGACTGCTGGATTTTGGCACGCCATACGAAACTTAAGTATGTGGGCAACTTCATGGAGGCTGGGAAAGAGTCTGTTTTTGCTTGCTTTGTGGATGACGTCACCCAGCTGATATATTCCTGGTCCCAGTCCGAGTCCAACATCTCCCGTCTTTCAAGTTTCTGTGACCTTGAACCACCAACACACATCCTACACAGATCTGCCATCAACGATTATCCCCAATGAATGCCGGTTACCGTCCCCCTATATAGGATCCGATGACTACCCCAGGCAATCCCGTTGTTCGAACAATCTCCAACAACTCGCGGACTCGGGTGACATCACTACACGGCGGTACGTTCTGATTCAACCTGGCAGGCCCACCTGGCAGCATGTCCACGCCACTGGACTTAGGCCTATCAGGGCTCGGAGGTCGTGTGCGGTGTGGCAGGCAAGGGCACGGGGGCAACACGCAGTGGATAAACTTTGGGGGGACGCCAGCGCCAGCTCAGAGGGACACAGGTCACGGCGTATTGGGATGCAGAGGTGCGTTCTTGTTCTCTTTCTGGGGCTCCCAGAGGGCCTGATGATGGAATATCAATCCTGCTTCCAGGTATGACCGCGTAGGTCACTGGCGAGGATAGAGCGTTCAGCGTTTTGCATCGAATGTGTCCCGTGAAACCCGCCTTCCGATCGGGTTTCAAAGACCTTTGTGTCCTACACTTGTAAGGCTGGCTGTTCCTTGACCTCTCGACTTCTACCCCGTGGTTCGTCGTCCATATGACGACACTGAGCGAAAGAACCACCGAAGCGATCCGAAGATGTGGGTTGGCAGTGATATCAAACGAGGTGATGCACCTGTAAAAATGCGTTCCTTTCTGGCGGGCGTCGTGAACATCAAAGGGAGCGCATTTTTCATGCAAGGTTCATGATGTCGACGAGTTCCACCACAAACACGGTGCCAAGTTCGTGCTTGAAACCAGTGGCGTGTGCCCTCCCGACCTTATGGAGGCAATTGGAGTGCTCGTCCATCGACTTCGCGAATCACAGTACGTTCCTCCCGTGTGTGCTGGTTCTCCAAATCCATATACTTCTCCGCGTCTCGTAAGCTCTTGTACTTCTCGGTGTATGGAACTTGAATCCCCGCACTCTCTGTCTAAGTATACGAAAGCCCTCGATGACGAGTCGGCCTAATGGCATTGTCAACGAGGATGAGTAGTAAGTGGTAGGTACCGGTGACCGCCCGGTCGACAGTTGACGTTGAGATGCACACGGAATGTATATCAGCATATGCGGCTCGCGAGTCCGCCGAACGGCGAACCGCAACAAATTGAGATTCGGAAAAAGATCACGATCAAGGACGGTTCCGGGGACCCCACAGCATATATATACGCAGCCTCGGGCCCGCCACACCCGTCCCCGGCGCTTTCAACGTATTCCAGTTCTCCTCCAGCGACCATGACCGCCATTTCGACCGTGAGCTGGCACCCCTCCTTTCTCCCCCGACGTCCGCGCGCTGACCGATCCGCCGCCACCAGGTCCGCACGCTCGTCCTCGAAGGCGACGGCGCGTTCAAGGCGAAAAACTACGAGCTGGCGATCACGAAGTACACGGCGGCGCTGGGACAGGATCCGACGTGTCTCGCCGCACGGCATGGGCGCGGAGCATCCTACGTGCGTCGGCGGCGGTACGATCGCGCGCTCGAGGACGCTGAGCAGGTGCGAATCCGAGTCCCTCTCTCTGCCGGGTCCCTTCCCCGCATTCCGTGTCGACGCGCCCTCGGTGCTAACGGGGTACCTATACATGCACAGTGCATACGCAGCCATCCCACCGCGGCATGCGGCTACGCGCTCAAAGGCCTCGCGCTCTGTCGGGAGCAGCACTACGCGCGCGCGCTCGGGTCGTACGAGGTCGCGCTCGAGATCGAAGACAACCCGGAGATAGAGCAAATCGTGGAAGGGATCAAGGCGCTCCAAAGTGCGTGCGCGCCTCTCTCGCGT